>APFE030169741.1:36635-55797 GCA_000404065.3 Pinus taeda | reverse complement strand
ACCTGGGAATAACCTTTTGCTACCAACCGAGCTTTGTATTTCTCCACCTTCCCTTCTGCATTTGTCTTCTTCTGAACACCCATTTTTTGCCAATGAGTTTCCTTCCAGCCGGCAACTCCACCAGATCCCAAGCCTCATTTTTGTGCAAAGATGCCATTTCATCAACCATGGCCTCTTTCCAGAGTTTTCCATTCTCTGAATCAACTGCTTCCTTCACAGTTCTGGATCATCATCAGTAACAGACAAAGCAAAGTTTGAACAGAAAGCAGATGGACTATACCTTTCTGGCTGCCTTCTTTCTCGAGCTGATCTTCTCACAGCCAGATTTTGTGGCTCTTCATCTTCTGATTCCTCCTCTGCAACAGAGTCTGATTCTTCCTCCTTAGTTCAAACTCTATCTTCACAGGTTCCTTTGGTTGGACTTCATGTTTAATAACATCTTTCACCTCTCTGAACACCACATCTCGACTGTACACAACCTTCCTTGTTACGGGGTTCCAAAGCTTATAACCCTTTAAACCATCCTTATACCCAATAAAGATGCACTTTTCAGATTTACTATCCAACTTGGTTCGTTTCTCCTTTGGAACATGTACATATGCATCACATCCAAATACCCTCAGATGTGAAAGAGAGGGTTTCTTACCAGTCCATACTTCTTGTGGAGTCTTATCCTCCAACGCTGATGAAGGTGACCTGTTGACCAAGTAACATGCAGTATCCACTGCCTCTGCCCAGAATTCTTGTCCTAACCTGGCACCACTGAGCATGCTTCTTGCCCTTTCCATCAACGTCTTGTTCATTCTTTCTGTGACTTCATTTTGCTGAGGTGTATATGGAGTAGTCTTCTGCCGTGCTATACCACACTTCTTACAAAATTCTTCAAATTCCTTGCTGCAAAATTCTCCACCATTATCTGTCCTCAGCACCTTTATCTTCTTCTCTGTCTGATTTTCAACCAGAGCCTTAAATTCTCTAAACCTGTCAAAGACTTCAGATTTCTTCTTAAGGAAATATATCCATGTATTCCTTGAGAAGTCATCTATAAATGATACATAGTACACGGACTTACCCAGTGATGAAACTTTCACAGGTCCAAACACATCACTGTGCACAAGCTCTAATATTTGTTTCGTCCTCTTACCACTAGAGGGGAAACTCACCCGATTCTGCTTCCCATATACACAATTTTTATAGAAATCAAAATCTAGAGAGCTATTACTCATACCTTCTACCATACCTTTACCATGAAGTATTCGAAGGCCCTTCTCTCCAATATGTCCAAGCCTTTGATGCCACAACATGGTCTTCTCTCCAGAGACCACTAGATTTTCTGCTCCATTTTCAGGAACCATAGAACTATTGCACCCGTCAACAACAGTGCTACCTTCCAGCTTGTACAGAGTTCCAATCCGAACTCCCCGCATCAATACCAGTGCTCCTCGAACCATCTTGCAGGTATCCTTCTCGAACACTGTCTTTACACCTGCATCATCCAACTTGCTTTACAGAAATCAGATTTCTGGCCAATGCAGGAATATGCAGAACACCCGGAAGGGTTCTAACCCTTCCACCTTGCAACTTCAACTTTACTTTTCCGCGACCAATGATTCTAGCCTTCCTATCATCTCCTAAGAAGACATCACCACCATCGTATTTCTCATACTCGCAGGACCACTCTCTATGGGGAGTGAAGTGAAAGGATGCACCTGAGTCAATCAACCATGCCTCATGATCTACATGTGTACTTGAAGAAGCCAAGTACACATCCCCACCTTCATCTGAGGTGGTTTTCGCCTCTGCAGAAGGAGCATCATCAGATCCCTTTCCTTTATCAGGAACTTTAGATTTACACTCCCTTCTGAAGTGCCCTTCCTTTCCGCATTTCCAGAACACCACCTTTGTAGGTTTTCGTGGAGATTTAGATCTCCCTCTAGATTTAGATCTCCCACTTGATGACTTATTTTTGTTTCTATTCTGGGACCGTCCTCGTACAAACAAGGCATCACCATTCTGGTTGTCCATATTTTTCCGTCTCATCTCCTCCGTCAGCAAGGCTGAGCCTATTTCATCAAACTGCAAAGCAGTTGCATTGCTACCTATTGCAATAACCAGACTATCCCACGAGTCTGGTAGAGAACACAACAGACTGATGCACTTATCTTCATCTGAAATTTAATATCAACAGATGATAACTGACTTACCACAGTATTAAATGCATTCAAATGCTCTGTCACCGAGTCTCCATCTTTCATCCTCAGGTTATACATCTTTTTCCGTAGGAATAGTTTATTCACCAGAGACTTAGATTGGTACAAAGTCCCTAACTTATCCCACAGAGCCTTCACCGTAACTTCCCCTGATACATTTAGCAATATTGAATCCGAGACACACAATCGTATTGTGCTCTTTGCCTTCCGATCCAGCTTCTTCCATTCTTCATCGGTCACTCCCGTTGGTTTAGTACCCGGATCTACCGCGATCCACTGATCTTTATCAACCAACAGATCCTCCATCTTGAGTTTCCACAACTCAAAACTCTCACCATTGAACTTCTCAATCTCTATCTTTCCACTGCTCGCCATCTTCTTTCACCACCGGAATCGATCTCACAGATCTCCCACTGAACAGGGTCTACCATAGGCTCGAGTGAAACCCCTCAGCAACAAAGGATCCCCTTGAGCCAAAACAGCTCTGATACCAAATGTGGGTTTCCTCCGTACAGAAATACCTTACAACAATTCTAAATCACCAGGAAAAATAAAAATGCGAGATCATTAACAATCAACCATATACGCAGAGATTTCCCACTGATCCAAAACCAGGACTACATTCTTGATTTTTATTTTTCCTTTCATGTTACAATACATATTTATACATGCTGAAGCATCCAATACCATGGACCGAAAACCATCGCGTCCAAAACCATGGACCAAAAACCATTGCATCCAAAAAACATGTGCGAAAATCATGCACAAAACCATAGGTGGGTCCACCCAACCTAACATAGGGTCCAAAACCAAAATTTTCCAGGGCTCTAAAGTGGGGTTACGGGTACCCCTCAAACCCCCTATTCACTATGTGGAAAGAATATAACACAACCCAACATGATGTGCTCTTTCTATCATCGACATTGCCTACCCAATCACTGTCAGTGTAACCAACCAACCTAAAATCACTTGTTGTGTACAAAATGCCATACTGTTTTGTCCCATTGACATACCTCAGAATCCTTTTCGCTGCTTGCCAATGTGTCTCCTTGGGTGTCTCCATGAACCTTGACGCCAAACTTATTGCATACATTATATCCAGCTTAGTGGCAGTCAAATACATCAAGCTATCTCAAATACTTCAACCCTTTGACAATTAGAGTTGGTGCGGACTTGTTCTACATTTTAAACCTCTCCAAAATTTCCGCCACATACTTTGCTTGACAGATATAAGTGCCATTTTATGTTTTCTTCACTTCTATGCCCAAAAAATATCTTAACAATCCCACGTTAGTCATTTCAAATTCACTCTTCATGACTTGTTTAAAATCAGCGATGAGGAAATCATCACTGCTTGTAAAAATCAAATCATCTACATATAAGATGATAATGAGAATCTTACCTTCACTCTCTTTGATGTAGAGAGTAGCCTCACCATCACATTTGTCAAAACCATTGTCCAACAAGTAAGCATCTACCCTGTTATACCATGCGTGCGGTGCTTGCTTCAACCCATAAAGAGCTTTCCTCAACCGATATACTTTGTCTTATTGGCCTTCAATCTCATAACCAGGTAGTTGCACGACATATACTTCCTCTTTCAGCACTCCACTTAAGAACACTGATTTTAGGTCCATTTGATACACTCTCCATTTGTGTTGCGCGACAATCACCAAAACTGCTTGCACTGTCTCCATTCGTGTGACTGACGCAAACGTCTCCGTGTAATCTCTTCCATGCTGCTGCTTGTATCCTTTGACACCTAGCCTTTCTTTGTGCCTTTCAATCTTTCCTTCAATGTTGCTTTTGGTCTTATAGACTCACTTCACTCCAATGACATGTTTTCCTTTTAGAAGGCTCACCAACTCCCATGTTTCATTCCTTTCTATTGCTTCTATTTCTTCCTCCATTGTCGCAACCCACCTTTCTTCTTTGACTGCATCTTCAATGTGGATTGGGTCATCTACATGACAAAATAATGAAAATAAGGAATTCAGACCTACGCTACTATCAACTTCATCTTGCTCATAAATTTCATTTAAATTCCTGAATTTTGGTATTCTTATGCTTGTTGAAGATGGGCTTGGAGAAGCACATGCTTGGGTGCGTGAAACTGTCCTATTATTTGTTGATGACGTTGCTTGCTGCCTGCTTTGTTGTGCTTGAATAGGAGTAGATGGAGTTAGTGTTCAGGAATTACTTACCGTTGTTAGTTCCTTTCTGTCCTCATGTGATATACATGTTATGACATTGAATGTGTTCTCTAAAATTCCATCCCATGCTTCCTCTTCTATGAGCTACATGTCTCTATTGATTATGACCTTACTGATTGATGGATTGTAGAGCTTGTATGCCTTGGATTCATCATTGTATCCAACAAATATACATTTCTCCCCCTTGTTGTCCAACTTCTTCTTTAACTCATCCGGGACATTTGCATGCGCCACACATCCAACAACTCTCATGTGAGTGACATTTTGTTTTCTTCCACTCCATGCCTCTTCAGGAACAATGTTCTAGACACTTTTGGTTGGACATCTATTTAAGATAAATGCTACACAAGCAACAACTTTAGCCCAATAGTCATTTGGAAAATTCTTTGCCTTCAACATACTCCTTCCCATCTCCATAATGGTCATATTCTTCCTTTCTGCCACACTATTTTTCTGTTGTGTATATCTTGTTGTAAATTGCTTGTGAATTCCATGCTCCCTCCAAAATCGAAGGAAGTCATTTGAGATGTATTCTCCATCTCTATCAGTCCTAAGGACTTTGATGTAGTGTCCACTTTGTTTTTAAACAAGAGGCTTATATTCACTAAATCATTCAAATACTTCACTTTTCTATTTTAGGAGAAAGACCCATGTCTTCCTTGTGTAGTCATCTATGAAGGTCAATACATAGTGGCTGCCACCAATTGATGGTGTGTGCATTGTTCCACATAGATATGAGTGGAAAACTTCCAAAGGTGCCTTTGCCCTCACTGACTTTCTTGCTAGAAATGTCTCTCTATATTTCTTACCCAAGATACATCCTTCACATATGCTGTTTGGTTTTTCTATGAGTGATAAACCCTTCACCATGTCTTTCTTATGCAGAAAATTCAAACCTCCAAAGTTGAGATGTCCAAATATCAAGTGCCATAACTAGTTTTCATCTTTTACCTCTGCTTGAAATTTTACTTGTGTGACAACTGCTTCTTTTCTTCCATCTTCTTGTGAGTTCATAAATAGTTGTTATTGTGCACCTTCTTTCTGCAAATCTGATATTTCTTTTAGGGGAAACATTCTATTGTTTGTCATCTGAACCTTTGCAATCAACTGTCTACTTGGAGGCCTATCTAAAATTGTGCACACATCATTTTTGAAGAAGACATTGTAGCCTTTCTACATGAGCTGTCGAATGCTCATGAGATTATGTTTCAGAACAGGGAAAAAGTAAACATATGAGATGTATTTCTTCTTGCCCTTCTTTGTTAGGATATTAACACTTCCTTTTCTCATGACAGAGACTTTGCTATCCATCCCTAATGTCAGTTCAAATTTCACACTTTCATCTAGATCAAAAAACATTTCTATGTTTCCTGTCATGTGGTTGTTACACCTTGAGTCTAGATACCATATATCACTTTCTTTTTCTTGTGCTACATTACAAGCTAAACACATGCTATCATGGTTATGATTTTCTCTTGTGAAATTTACACTTCGCTTGTTACTAATGTCATATTGCTTCTTTCTACATTCATTTGCATAATGACATTGAACTTGAGATTTATCATACCTCTGACCTCGTGCTTGATTTTCACTGGGGCCTTGACTTGGATTTTGATTGTTGCCTCTTCCATTTGAGCTTGAAGGGCTGCTTCATCCACCTCTATGTGGGCTTCTTCCTCTTCCTCTAGCATATGATCTTCCTCTGCTTCAACCTTGACTAAATGATACTTGTGTCTTGAAGGCATGCTCCAATTAGGAGCCTGCTTCTCTATTCAATCTATGTTCATGTGAAATTAGTGATGCATTAAGCTCATCCACTGAGAACTGTGAGAACTATGGCCACAACAATGGCTTTAAACCTTGCTAGCAAACTTCTCAAAATGTTTTCAACTATTCTGTGTCTCACCATGAGACCTGATTTGAGTAACCAACCCACTTACATGTCTGAAAAATGAGTCTATATTCTCAGAATCTTTCATACAAAGTGTTTCAAAATCTCTCCTCAACATTTCCAGCTTTGTTGTCTTGAATTTTGCCATGGCTTTGTAGGTTGTCTAGAGGGTGTCCCATACTTGGTTGGACTTCATTGCTGGTGCAACCCTTAGGAAAATACTTTCATGAAATGCTTGTAAAATATAAAACAGGGCTTTTGAATCCTTCTTCCTGTTGTCCCTTAACAAATCATTTTCTTGTTGAGATAAGGCATTGTATGATGCTGCATCTACTGGTTCTTGAAAACCATTCTCCATAAAATCTCAAATGCCTTGAGAAGAAAACAAAGCATTCATTGTAATAGCCGAATAATCATAATTTTTGCCATTAAACTGAGGTATTTGAGGATTAGTCAAGCTTGTGCTTCATGTTGCCATTTCTGAGGGTAAAAAAAACTTTCTCCCTGCTCGTAAATATGCTAAAAAACAATTTGTCCTCAAAACAATTTTCACTGTTAGTAAAAACACTTGTCCTCTCTGATACCATGTTAGAAATATTTAGTAAATTTAATTTTCGAAAAGGGGCAAAGATCTTTGACTTTCCCAAAGCTAAGCTGATTTTCATGAAGCTATTTCACATACTTGGATTTCGCACACTGAAGAGCTATTTCAGAGACTTATAAATAACATTTACTCACGGAAAAAACGACAAAGTAGGTTTGGAGAAACACAATAAAAACTTAGTATTATATTCTAAAACATGAAAATACATTCACATGAGATTGTGGCTCATTTACTAAGTAAAAACTAAAACCTAGTATTATATTCTAAAACATGAAAATACATTCACATGAGGTTGTGGCTCATTTACTAAGTAAAAACTAAAAGTTCACACGAATAATACAACAAGTAAAATATTGTTTCACACGAAGCATGTGCCCACCAAAATTTGCTCCACCATTTTCTCCCTAGAGACTTGCGCTCTCTTTCTCTCTAACCCATTACAAAATGAATTTTACATTCATATATAACTCAACATACAATTTTACATTTAATTCATGACAGAGCAAAATTAATATGATGTTGTTGTTGAGTGTGATCAGAATCAATTTTACATTCATATATAACTCAACATACAATTTTACATTCAATTCATGATAGAGCAAAATTAATATGATGTTTTTGTTGAGTGTGATCAGAATCAAGCATGTGTTTGTGGAGTGTGGGCAATATTTGCTGAATAAATGCTTACCCATATCTATTTACCAAAGTACATTGACTACTTTAAATTCTTTGTTGCATTTCAGAATGGTTCACGCATGGCTTTAGTCATTCCATCTTCAAACAGAGACGCAACCAACCTTCAAAAAATATGTTTGACAAGTATGGTTGCTTATTTCGGTGGTTGGGATTATTATTTCCAACATACTCCTCTTAAAAACTGTAATATCATTTGTTTGATTTTTTTTGCATTCTTTGAAATTAGGGTTTGGATTCTATTAGAAGCTAGGGTTATGGTGTCAATAGAGCCACTCTAAGTAGTGAGATTATATTATCCATTATTTTCCTATCAAGGCCCTAGATTGTCATCTAAGTTAAGACGTACCCTTGTCACTCTTAGATTTTTGTGGACACACAAAACCTATATTCCACTGTAACTACATGTGCTCCCCAAGCAATCCAGAAAAGAAGTCTGAGCTTGAACACGTAATCAAAGAAACCACATAACTAATTTCCATAGACAACAATTTTTTCATAGACACCTATCTGAAAAGTACTACTTTTTTAAATATGAAATTTACATACTACTTTTTGAAATACGAAATTTATATACAGTGGTGCTTTCCTACACCTAAAACAAAAACCTATGCCATCTCATAGTTTCCATTCTGTTGTCTCCACGTTCAAGACTCCACACTTGACGATGACATTCATTTGGCCCAGACAAACAAGGAAAGCAAGATTTAAAAACTCAAACTCCTGAAGATTGATTGTTCATGACTGAGCAAGATTTTTGTCCAACTATCTGTTTATATGGATGGAATATTAGTTAGTCTACTTTTAAAAAAGGTTGATTTTTTTTTCCAATTTTTTTACACTAATGTAATGTAGACATGTCTTTCCCTTCCTGTCTCTCCCTCCCCCAAAACATTGGGTAACACTATACAATTACAAACATTTGTGTTCATATTGTAATTGATCTAAGTGCAACATTTATTATTTATCTGCAACCAACGTGAAACTCAACAATGCAAACTATGAAACTTAATTTTCATAAAGATCATCATAAAAAACTATTATAGTGAAAAATAACATGGTATTGAAGTCACAAGATAATGGAACCATCAAATCCATAACCCTTCACAAATT
Organism: Pinus taeda; assembly: GCA_000404065.3. Lineage (NCBI taxonomy): Eukaryota > Viridiplantae > Streptophyta > Pinopsida > Pinales > Pinaceae > Pinus > Pinus taeda. Next base: position 47,073 of record APFE030169741.1, on the reverse strand, counting down.
AACTGAATAGAGTAATATTTTCAAAAAAATCATTGATACATATTAACAAAAACCACATTATGTGAAATCTTAAAAATGCAGGACAATAAGCTCTAAATATTAACGAAAACCACATTATGTGCAATCTTGAAAATGCTCCACAAGAAGTTCTAAATACAACCTAGAATAATAATTAGCATATAATGTAAATAACAATTGTGTCAACATAAACCACCTTTAACACTTATCAGCAAGAAATTACAATGACAAAGAATGTCAAACAACTAAACCAACATTTATTCTTACAATATAGGTTTGCATCCCACTGAAAATTAGTATGTCATAAATACTCAACATCATAATAATAAATATCAAAACTATTCTAAGAGCAAGCAAAACCATTCCAGTACACTCTAACTTGTCTTCAACATGCACCTCAAACACACCACAAAAAAAACTAACTCCAAATAACATAAGGGTTATAAACTTGAAAGACAACCAAACAAATTCAATGTTATCACCTTAGAGGCAATTTACAACTACAACCCTAATCCTTACAACCATCTTTCTAAATTTACAAGTTAATTGGCACCACTACATTCACAAATTAGCGATCCATAAGACTAATGTATAATAAAATTAGGAAAACTCTCAAGTCTCAATCCAGCCATATTAGACGGACTACCAATTCTAGTATATCCTTTTAGGGTTATGATTACTCTACCTTCACATCGGGCCTTGGTTCAAATGCAAAGAGACTCGCACGGTCACTCTCTGATTGGAAATGAAAATATCCCCATAACTGCTGGCTCAAATCATAATAGAAAATCTCATTTCTTGAAACTCTGGAGAAAACCACGTAATCCCCTACTCCTACGGAGTTAAGATAGCATAGCCAATTTGTGATCATATTACTACTCAGCTTCTTGCAAACTGATGAAGGCATCTTTGCAATCTCCTTCGAGCTTGAAGAGGGAGAGGAAGTGGAGGAAGGAACCATATTCTCCTGTAATTCCCAAATAAGAAACTGCTTCTGAAGCTCATCCGTGAACTCATTGTCAAATTTATCTTCATCCTCGAACTCATATTCAACTTCATCTTCATGCTGGCATATTTTGAGTTTCATTTTACTATCTTTGCTCGGACTTTTATTCAATTCAAGGGATGAAAGCTATATATATACACCTTACGCGGTAAGGCGCACTGGAACTCAGACAATGTTTTCTACCTTATATCCTATAATCGCACCCTTGACAATGTTTTCTACCTTATTTCCTATAATTTCACCCTAATGTCTAGCGCTACATATATTTTTATCGTTGCATTCATCGCAGTTGGAAATAATGAAATCTGTAGAGACAGTGCACGTTTTTGTTTCCATGGCTTGTTTCTATGTTAATGGTAGAAGGAAGGCCATGTTACACAACATAGTAAATCAGGGTAAACCTTTTACACTATCGCAGTATATAAGGTGAACCTTTGACAATATCCAACCTGATGAAAAATAACAATTTTCACTAGATTTACGCTCTGTGGATGCTCTCTTTGGTTGTGATCCTGAGCGTAGAACTGCATTATTTTTATGAAGAAAGTGACATTTTTTTTTTCAGGTGAGAGATTGAAAATGTAATGCATTTAATTTTTAGGTGAACTTTCATGTAAAAAGATAAATCAGACTACTTTAAGATATACATCCGAGTTTCAATACGCGATATTATTTTACAAATTTCTTCCATGTTTCGTGAGTTTGAAGATAAAATCCATACTTTCATGGGAAGAATTTAAGATATATTTATATTTTATCTGTTATTTATTTCCTTAATACAAAGCACTAAAAGAAATCTATTATGCAACCTGTGGGGATCATTAGGTATTCTCTCTTAATTATTTTAGGTAGATGACGAGTTTGATCGTGTTTTTTTTGTTCATAAGAAAAAAACAGTACATTTTTTTAGTAAAAAGAATGTTGTACATGAGTATAAATCCTGAACAGATTAGAGTATTGTCCAACATCAACACAAGAAAACTGCTACTATAGCTGGCCAAAAAAACGCATTGTAGCTATATTTCAAACAATTTTGTAAAGGCAGACATGGGTATCAAAAAAATTCATATGTAGCTTAAACACATAACAAAATTCTTGAGCACATAGAGATTATAAGTACAAAAATCAATAGCAGAACAGGGCAAGAGCCCAGAAATACCACAAAAGCACCAATGGAGAAGCAGAAGGACTTAGAAGATCTCAAAAGAACTTTGACTTCTAATAGCTCTCTCTGCAACCCGGTGAAAATACATATGCCCGCTCAAAATGCATATGCCAGACAAAACTTTTAGAGAGAGCATTGTTTTTTAGAGTTTTGTTTTCTGTAGTGGAAGGATATTTCATAGAAGAGAAACTTTAAAACTTGAACCCTCTGCATCCAGTTGCAAAGAGAGCGGACCTCCAAGTCATTTCTTCCTTGAATCCATCTAATCGTGGGGAGAGTTCCCAATCACCGAAATCTTGTCAATGTTGCGCATCATAGCCACTAGCCACTTGTAAAGCACCCCATAAAACTAGCATTTCAGCCCTACAATTGTCCCGTATACCTCCAAACCATAAAAAACTGTAGATTGTAGCATGATTAATATTAAAAAAAACTCCACAAAGCCCTCGCCCTCCAGCTCATGTCCCATCGAAATAGCACATCAAAAATGTGTTGGCTAAGTAGACAAAAGTAATAGAGCCAGGAGATTCCTTGAGAACCAGGAACCTATGTTGTGGAAGTGTGCAACAATGCTAAGAGAGGAACGAGTTAGATCGTATATATATGTATATATATGACCATCACGTTACTCTTCTTAAAAACTGTAATATCATTTTTTTTTTATGTTCTTTGAAATTAGGGCTTGGATTCTATTAGAAGCAAAGGTTATGATGTCAATACAACCAATCTCAGCAGTGAGATTATATTATTCATGATTTTCCTATGGAGGCCTTGAATTATTGAAGCATGTCATCTCAATTTAAGTTTAGAAGATTTCAAAAGAACCATGACTTCTATGGCTCTCTCCACCACCGGGTCAAAAGGCATATGCCAGCTCAAAATGCATACGCTAGACAGAACACTTTTAGAGAAAGCATTGGTCTTAGAATTTTGTTTTCTATGGATATATTGGAAGGATATCTCATAAAAGAGAGACTTTAAAATTTGAACCCTCTACATCCCGTTGGAAAGAGAGGGACCTCTAAGTATTTTTTTTGAATCCATTTGATCGTGGAGGGTAGCCAACCACCAAACTCTTGTCAATGCTAAGCCACATAACCACTTGTAACCCACCCTATAAATCCAACATTTCAACCCTATAATGATCCCTATACCTCCAAACAATCTAAAATTGTAGATTTTAGCAATACTAATATGAAAAAAAAACTCCACAACGTCCTCCAGCTCATGCCCCATCGAAATAGCAAATCCTAAATGTGTGGGCTAAATAGACAAAAGTAATAGAGCTAGGAGATTCGTTGAGAACTAGGGACGTATATCCTGCAAGAGTGCAACGAGTTTGATAATTCATATATATATATATATATATATAACATTATCTCCTCGAAGAGTGCAACGAGTTTGATCATTCATATATATATAATATTACTTTGTTAAAAATATTTAGTAAATTTAATTTTTGTGGAGGGAAGAGGTTTTTGACTTTTGCGAAGCTATTTTCGTGCATGGAGCTGATTTCTGGAAACTACCTTGGCACACCACAAAGCTATTTCACAAACTTGGATTTGGCCCACCACGGAGCTATTTGAGAGAATTATGAATAATATTTACTCACGGCAAAAATGACAAAGTAGGTTTGGAACAACATAATCAAAACTTAGTATTATATTGTAAAACATAAAAATGCATTCACATGAGGCGGAGCTATTTGAGAGACTTATGAATAATATTTACTCACCGCAAAAATGACAAATAGGTTTGGAGCAACACAATGAAAACTTAGTATGATATTGTATAACATGAAAATACGTTCACATGAGGCTACGGCTCATTCACTAAGTAAAAACTAAAATTTGAGGTGGAATAACACACAGTAAAATACTGTGTTCCTTTCAGGCCCCACCAAAATTTGCTCCACTATATTCTCCCGTGCTCTCTTTCTCTCTAACGTCTTACTCTCTAACCCATTACAAAATGAATTTTACATTCATATATAACTCAACATACGATTTTACATTTAATTCATGATAGAGCGAAATTAATATGATTTTGTTATTTTAGAATGGTTCACACCTAGCTTCAGTCCTTCCATCTTCAAAACAAAGACACAACCTGCAAAAAATATGTCTGAGTTGCTGTGAGGTTATTTATTGCGGTGGTTGGGATTATTATTTCCAACACTTCCCCTTAATCACAATTGCCGCAATTTACAATTCCCAAATAGTTTCTGAGATAAACAAAACTTTCACATGCCAATGGATTTGTGAAGATATCAACAAATTGTTCCTCTGACCTGCAATGCTGCAACACAATTTCATCATTGTTAATCAACTCTCTAATAAAATGGTATTTAGCACCAATATGCTTGGTCCTTTTGTGGAAGACAAAATTCTTTGACAATGCAATTGTTGAGGTGTTGTCGCGGAGAATAGTTGTCATGCCCTCTTGTTCATGACGAAGATCCCTCAACATCCTTCTCATCCAAATTTCCTGACACATTGTTGTTGTTGCTGCGACATATTCATCGTCTGCTATTGACAGTGAAACTATTGGCTGCTCCTTGGAGGCCCATGAAATGGCTCCATAAGTCAAATGAAAAACATATCCTGACGTGCTCTTTCTGTCATCGACACTACGTGCCCAATCACTATCAGTGTAACCAACCAACTTGAAATCACTTGTTGTTGTGTACAAAACACCATACTATTTTGTCCCATTGACATACCTCAGAATCCTTTTCGCTGCTTGTCAATGTGTTTCCTTGGGTGTCTCCAGGAACCTTGACACCAAACTTACTGCATACATTATATCCGGCCTAGTGGTAGTCAAATACATCAAGCTCCCTATCATACTTTTGTCTAATGTTGGATTGACATCGTTGCTGCAATCTTCTTTGCTCAACTTCAACCCTATGACAATTTGATCTGGTGCGCATATGTTCTACATTTTAAACCTCTTTAAAATTTCTGCCACATACTTCGCTTGAGAGTAAAGAATGCCATTTTATGTTTTCTTCACTTCTATGCCCAAAAAATATCTTAACAATCCCAAGTCAGTCATTTCAAATTCACTCTCCATGACTTGTTTGAAATCGGCGATAAGAAAATCATCATTGCTTGTAAAAGCCAAATCATCTACATATAAGACGACAATGAGAATCTTACCTTCGCTCTCTTTGATGTAGAGAGTAGGCTCGCCATCACAATTGTCAAAACCATTGTCCAACAAGTAAGTATCTACCCTGTTGTACCATGCGCGTGGTGCTTGCTTCAACCCATAAAGAGCTTTCCTCAACTGATATACTTTGTCTTCTTGGTCTTCAATCTCGTAACCAAGCACTCGTGCGACATACACTTCCTCTTTCAGCACTCCATTCAAGAACGTTGATTTTATGTCCATTTGATACACTCTCCATTTGTGTTGCATGACAATTGCCACAACTGCATGCACTATCTCCAACCACACGACTAGCGCGAACGTCTCCGCGTAATCTCTTCCATGTTGTTGCTTGTATCCTTTGACAACTAGCCTTTCTTTGTGCCTTTCAATCTTTCACTCAATGTTGCTTTTGGTCTTATAGACCCACTTCACTCCAATGACATGTTTTCCTTTCGAAAGGCTCACCAACTCCCATGTGTCATTCCTTTCTATTGCTTCTATATCTTCCTCCATTGTCGCAACCCACTTTTCTTCTTTGACTGCATCTTCAAAGTGGATTAGGTCATCTACATGATAAAATAATGCAAATAAGGAATTCAAACCTGTGCTACTATACTCTTCATTTTGCTCATAAATTTCATTTAAATTTATGAATTTTGGTCTTCTTATGCTTGTTGAAGATGGACTTGACATGTCACTTGGTGTTGCGCTTCACGGTGTGCTTGGAGAAGCACATGCTTGGCTGTGTGAAACTGTCCTATTATTTATTGATGGCGTTGCTTGTTGCCTGCTTTGTTGCACTTGAATAGATGTAGAGGGAGTCAGTGTTGAGGAATTACTTGTTGTTGTTAGTTCCTCTCCATCCTCATGTGGTATACATCCTTTGACATTGATTGTCTTCTCTAAACTTCCATCCCATGCTTCCTCTTCTGTGAATTGCACATCTCTGTTGATTATGACCTTCATGGTTGATGGATTGTAGAGCTTGTATGCCTTGGATTCATCATTGTATCCAACAAATATACATTTCTCCCCCTTGTTGTCCAACTTCTTCTTTAACTCATCTAGGACATTTGCATACGCCACACATTCAATAACTCTCATTTGAGTGACACTTTGTTTTCTTCCACTCCATGCCTCTTGAAGAACAATGTTCTAGACGCTTTTGGCTGGACATCTATTCAAGATATATGCTGCACAAGCGACAACTTCAGCCCAATAGTCATTTGGAAAATTCTTTGCCTTCAACATACTCCTTGCCATCTCCATAATGGTCCTATTCTTCCTTTCTGCCACACCATTTTGTTGCAGTGTATATCTTGTTGTAAATTGCTTGTGAATTCCATGCTCCCTGCAAAATCGAAGGAAGTCATTTGAGATGTATTCTCCACCTCTGTCAGTCCTAAGGACTTTGATGTAGTGTCCACTTTGCTTTTCAACAAGAGCCTTATATTGGTGAAAGCATTCAAAGACTTCACTTTTCTGTTTTAGGAGAAAGACCCATGTCTTCTTTATGTAGTCATCTATGAAGGTCAATACATTGCGGCTGCCACCAATTGATAGTGTTTGTATTGGTCCACATAAATATGAGTGGACAATTTCCAAAGGTGCCTTTGCCCTTACTAACTTTCTTGCTGGAAATGTCTCTCTAAATTTCTTGCCCAAGATACATCATTCACATATGTTGTCTGGTTTTTCTATGAGTGGTAAACCCTTCACCATGTCTTCTTATACAGCAAATTCAAACCTCCAAAGTTGAGATGTCCAAATATCAAGTGCCATAAATCGTTTTCATCTTTTACCTCTGCTTGAAAGTTTACTTGTGTGACAACTGCTTCTTGTCTTCCATCTTCTTGTGAGTTCATAGATAGCTGTGCTTGTGCACCTTCTTTCTGCAAATGTGATATCATTTTTAGGGGAAACATTCTATTGTTTGTCATCTGAACCTTTACGATTAGTTGTCTACTTGGAGGCCTATCCAAATTGTGCACACATCATTTTTGAAGAAGACATTGTAGCCTTTCTGCATGAGTTGTCTAATGCTCATGAGATTATGTTTCAGAACAGGGACAAAGTAAGCATCTAAGATGTATTTCTTCTCGCCCTTCTATTTTAGGATATTAACTCTTCTTTTTCCCATGACAGAGAATTTGCTATCAGTCCCTAATGCCACTTCAAATTTCACACTTTCATCTAAATCAGAAAACATTTCTATGTTTTTTGTCATGTGGTTGCTACACCCTGAATATAGATACCATATATCACTCTGTTTTTCTTGTGCTACATTACAAGCTAAACACATGCTATCATGGTTATGTTTTCTTTTGTGAAATTTACACTTGGTTTGTTACTAATGTCAATTTGCTTCTTTATACATTCATTTGCATAATGACATTGAACTTGAGATTTATCATACCTCTGACCTCGTGCTTGATTTTGGCTTGGGCCTTGACTTGGATTTTGATTGCTACTTCTTCCATTTGAGCTTGAGGGCCTGCTTCATCCACCTTTGTGTGGGCTTCTTCCTCTTCCTCTAGCATATGATCTTCCTCTGCCTCGACCTTGACCAAATGATACTTGTGTCTTGAAGGCATGCTCCAATGAGGAGGTTGCTTCTCTATTCAGTGTATGTTCATGAGAAATCAATGATGCATTAAGCTCATCCACTGAGAATTGTGAGAGATCCTTTGTCTCTTCTATGGCCACAACAATGGCCTTAAACCTTGCTAGCAAACTTCTCAAAACTTTTTCAACTATTCTTTCCTCAGGTGTCTCACTATGAGACTTGATTTGAGTAACCAACCCACTTATATGTGTAAAAAACGAGTGTATATTCTTAGACTCTTTCGTACAAAGTGTTTCAAAATCTCTCCTCAACATTTGCAGTTTTGTTCTCTTGACTTTTACCATGCCTTGGTAGGCTATTTGGAGGGTGTCCCATGCTTTCTTGGACAGCTATTTCAGAGACTTATGAATAATATTTACTCATGGAAAAAATGACAAAGTAGGTTTGGAGCAACACAATAAAAACTTAGTATTATATTCTAAAACATGAAAATACATTCACATGGGGTTGTGGCTTATTCACTAAGTAAAAACTAAAATTTCATAAGAATAACACACAGTAAAATACTCTAATTTTTCAGGTGCCCACCAAAATTTGATCCACCATTTTCTCCCCAGAGACTTGGGCTCTCCTTTTCTCTGACCTCTTACTCTCTAACCCATTACAAAATTATTTTTACATTCATATATAACTCAACATACAATTTTACACTTAATTCATGACAGAGTGAAATTAATATGATATTGTTGTTGAGTGTGATGACAATCACGCAGGTACTTTTGGAGTGTGGACAATATTTGCTAAATAAATGCTTGCCCATATCTATTTACCAAAGTACATTGACTACTTTAAAGTCCTTGTTGTGTTTCAGAATGGTTCACGCATGGCTTCAGTCCTTTCATCTTCGAACAGAGACGCAACGTGCAAAAAATAAGTCTGACAAGTATCGTTGTTGTTAGGCTATTTATTCTAGTGGTTGGGATTATCATTTCCAAAGTACTCCTCTTAAAAACTGTAATATAGTTTGTTTGATGTTTTTTTCATTCCTTGAAATTAGTGTTTGGATTCTATTAGAACCCAACGTTATGGTGTCAAATGAGCCACTCTCAACAGTGAGATTATATTATTCATTATTTTCCTATGAAGGCCCTCGATTGTCATCTAAGTTAAGAGGTACCCTTGTCACTCCTAGATTTTTATGGACACTCAAAACCTATATTCCACTGTAACTACATGTGCTCCCCAAGCAAGCTAGAAAAGAAGTTTGAGCTTGAACACATAATCAAAGAAACTACATAACTAATTTCCATACACAACAATTTTTTCATAGACACCTATCTGAAAAATACTACTTTTTGAAATAGGAAATTTACATACAGTGGTGCTTTCCTACACCTAAAACAAAAACGTATAACATCTCATAGTTTCGATTATTTTGTCTCCACGGTCAAAACTCCACACCTAAGGATGACATTCATCTCGCCCTGGCGAACAGAGCAAGCAAGATTGAAAAACTCAAGCTGCTGAAGATTGATTGTTCATGATTGAGCAAGATTTTTGTCCAACTATCCGTTTGAATATTAGCTGGCCTACTTTTAAAAAATATTGACTTTTTTTTTTCAATTTTTCTTAGACTAATGTAATGTAGACATGTCTCTCCCTTCCCATCTCTCCCTCCCCAAAAAGTTGAGTAATTCTATACAATTACAAACATTTTTGTTGATATTGAAATCGATCTAAGTGCAACATTTATTATTTAACCGATGCGAAACTCAACAATGCAAACTATGAAACTTAATTTTCATAAAGATCATCATCAAAAATAATTATAATGAAAAATAGCATGGAATTGAAGTCACAAGATAATGGAACCATCAAATCCATAACCCTTCACAAATTAACTAAATCGAGTAATCTTTTCAAAAAAATCATTGATACATATTAACAAAAACTACATTTTGTGAAATGTTGAAAATGCATGGCAAGAAGCTCTAAATATTGAAAACCACATTATGTACAATCTTGAAAATACACCACAAGAAGTTCTAAATAAAACTTAGAACAATAATTAACATATAACTTAAATAACAATTGTATCAACATAAACCACCTTATCAGGAAGAAATTACGATGACAAAGAATGCCAAACAACTAAACCAACATTTATTCTTACAATAAAGGATGTTGACATCTCACTGAAAATTGGTATTTCATAAATACTCAACACCATAATCATAAATATCAAAACTATTCTAACCAGAAGCAAAACCATTACAGTACACACTAACTTGACTTCAACATGCACCTCAAAGACACCACAAAACAAACTAACTAACTCCAAACAACATAAGGGCTATAAACTTGAAGGACAACCAAACAAATTCAATGTTATCACCTTAAAGGCAATTTACAACTACAACCCTAATCCTTACAACCATCTTTCTAAATTTACAACCTAATCGGCACCACTACATTCACAAACTAGCGATCCATAAGACTAATGTATAATACAATTAAGAAAACT
>APFE030169733.1:0-24029 GCA_000404065.3 Pinus taeda | reverse complement strand
TATAATTAAATGAATAAAAAAAATAAAAAATAAAAATCAAATCAAAAACTTGAAAAATTCAAAATCAAAACTCAGAAAAAACAAAATAGAAATTAAAAAGTATATATAAAGAGTGATTTTCCTATTTGTGTTTATGTGAGAAAGATGTTTAAAACATTGAAAAAATATAATTTATGTTATAATAAAGGAATATATTTGTGTTTGTGCATATTGGAGTAACGCTAAACTAAAGATCATGAAAACCATGAGCACAACACAACTCAAAGGAGGGTTACAATTTAACCTTCCTAAGAGCCTTTTGGAGGGGTTGAATTCCCCTCCACAAAAAATAAAGCCTACTCCTTTTATTAATGATAGTTTGTGTTCATGTACATTCTTTGATGGGCCCATCTAAACAAAAAATAATATAAAATATAAATTGTTCTAATTCCAACATTACAAAACATAAAAATAGATAATGTCTTCTGCCATCAACTTGATATTGTTGACTTGATATTGATAAATTTTCTGCAACATACAACATTGAAATGATATTGTTAGTATACAAACCTTTCATAACAACTTGTAACATAATTAAATGCACAATTCATAAAGTGTATGCAAAACTATACTAGTATGATATAATTTACCAATTTAATATAATAACAATTAAATATAAGGAAGAAGGAATATGACTTGCATAACACTTGTTGAACCATTTGAAAGTGGTTTGAGTACAAATATCTTTGAAATAATAATTAATTATTTTTACTAGTGCAAATCCACTAGGCAAGAGTGCTATGCTCAAGATGAAGGAGCATCTACAAATTAAAGAAAGCCTAGAGATGCAAGTTTAGCATAGAGTGTGAAGTGAAAGTGAGTGACAAGAGGTGCACAACAATGAATATCTCCATAACAAGAAGTTAGTGATTTCAAATGAAGTGCAAGAGTGATGTGTAGTGTGGGAGGGGTTTGAAATGATGTGTGAAAGTGGTGACCAAAGCAAGAATAATTTGCATTGAAGTGTGAATCTTTGAGCAAAACAAGAACAATAAAATATGAACCAGAATGGTAAGCTTTTATACTATTTCATCTAAATAATAACTAAATTCATAATTTTAAATATAATAAAGTTTTCTACAAGAACAATAAAATATGAACTAGAGTGGTAAACTTTTATACTATTTCATCTAAATAATAACTAAATTCATTAATTTTTAAATAATATAAATTTTTCTATTAAAAACTTTATGTAATTTAGCTTAAAAAATATGAACTAGAATGGTAAAACTTTTATTACTATTTCATCTAAATAATAACTAAATTCATAATTTTAAATATAATAAAATTTTCTATTAAAACCTTATGTAATTTAGCTTAAAAAAATGAACTAGAATGGTAACTTTTATACTATTCTTCTAAATAATAACTAATTTAATTTTAAATATAAATAAATTTTTCTATTAAAAACTTTCTATTAAAATATAATAAAATTTTCTATTAAAACTTTTCTGTAATTTAGCTTAAAAAAAGAATATCAAGTGTGAAATCTGTGAGCAAAACAAGAACAATAAAATATGAACCAGAATGGTAAACTTTTATACTATTTCATCTACATAATAACTAAATTCATAATTCTAAATATAATAAAATTTTCTATTAAAAACCTTCTTTAAAAAAACTAATGTATTCAAAAACTTATGTAACTTAGCTTAAAAAAACTACTGTAATTTAAGGTAAAATAAAGGAAATGTTAGAAATTTCTATGACAGGAATGAACCAAACTCAATGGCCTAACTCATTTACTTTTGGCCTAATTCATTTACTTTAATTAAATGATGAACTTAACTCCTTGATCAAGATCAAGGGAACTAAAATGAACTACGAGAAAGAATTCCTCATTAAAAACTACTGTATTAAAAAACTTTTGTAATTTAGCTTAAAAAAACTACTATAATTTAAGGTAAAATAAAGGAAATGTTAGAAATTTCTATGACAGGAATGAACCAAACTCAATGGCCTAACTCATTTACTTTTGGCCTAATTCATTTACTTTAATTAAATGATGAACTTAACTCCTTAATCAAGATCAAGGGAACTAAAATGAACTACCAGAAAGAGTTCCTCATTAATGAGATGTCGCCCCTGTAGCTAGAAAGAAAGCAAGCTTGATGTAATCACATGGATCAGAATACTTTTTCCCATCCAGCAGTACTGATCAAGATCAACTAGGCTTCAAGGCAAAGCACATTTGAAAGCCATTTCCTAAAATTTATAAATGGTCTTCTAACCAGACATACAGATTGTCAAGTTTTTAAGAAGTTAATCTATACAATTCACTTAGAAACACTTAACCTGAGCCTGTTAGGCTTTTCTTGGTTTCAATAGCATGGACAAGACGATAATGGCATGAACAATAATGAGTAATGAATTTATATTAAAATAAAATAATATTAAAATTTGAAAGTAAGGGATTAGACGACAACGATTCGAATCGAATCTAAGCCAGAGGGAAACTCTTTTGTAAACGGAACAGAGCTATCTCGATTTTCTCTAAATCTATGAATTTATTCTTATTGAAACAGATCACTCAAACCCCTAAATGACTTCCCGGAGGGACAAAATTAGAATGGAATGATGCATTTCTCTCAGTCTCGGGCAGATTTTCCTTCATGGTTATCGATGCCTCTTTTCAAAAGCAGCACTTTATTAGGTTTTCAAAATGTTCAAATTACTGATAACTTTCCCACCTAGGTTTCAGACTCCAGTAGCATGATATGAATATGTTGAAAATGAACATTGTTAAATTATAAAATGCCAGAACAGAGGAGACTGTTTGCTAAAACTCCGATGACACTAAGTATAAAGTCATGGACAGAAAGAAGTGTCCCAAATTTACAGAGCTGTTCTCTTCTTTTACAAAAATATAATATCATTAACTTTAATAATACCTAAATATCATTAATTTTAGTAACACCTAAATCAAGGCATTTAGCATTAAGAATTCACATTAAGATGCCTCTAAAATAAGATATATGGAAAAATAAGATAGACCTGGTTGGATGCATAGAAATCTCAATCAACTGACTTCTACATTGCAATTTACACAGAATCTACTGAAGACTTCCTCCCCATGATAAAAAAACCTGAAGTTGACAAAAGACCAACAAAAGTAATTTCAATGTGCTTCCTTAACAGATTGCCTAGCTCTGTAGCTATGTAGCTAGCTAGCTATGGGTCTAGAATTGGATCTGCATCGGTTGGCTATTCATCTAGCTATGTAGGATGTGTAGCTAGGGCAATGGAGATAATAAGTATTTAAAGTATGTGTAGCTAGGGCAATGGAGATAATAAGTATTTAAAGTAGCCAATACTTGTTTCTTAATTTTAATACTTGTTTCTCAATTTTAATATTTGTACATCTAAAGATAATTCTAATTTGTACCTCTAAAGATAATTCTTTTTTGACTAAGTATTAATCTTTCAGTCCAACAACTTTGAACGAAGGGTCCAACAACATACAATTGACTAGAATTGGCTTTCGAATTGCAAACTCAACCGAAAGGGTTGGGCCTAGATCTGTCAACAACTTTGAAAGAAGGCTCCAACAACATAGAATTGACTAGAATTGGCTTTCGAATTGCAAAATCAACAGGAAGGGTTGGCCTAGATCTGTCTCTGTAGGGTCTTGCCCTGTAAAGTTGACAGTAAAGGTAATCAGTGAATTAACCACCTTCCTGGTTAATCTACCCCGCATAATATACTGCTTAAGAAAATTGTTGAACTCATGTGAGTCGTGATGGTTAAATTAAATAGATAGACCAATTCATCACTGAAACTAATTTTGATCTTTTAAATATGTGAAAGTCATGATTGGATCTAACCTCTGCTCCAGGGCAGATGAAATAAACAATCAGATGACACGCAGATGAAAGGATTACTGTCCTTCGGTCGAAGTGGATAAAGAATCCCACGGTCTATTGGCACACTTGTACCAAAATTCCCCTATAAGGTTAAGTGTTTTTCATTATAATGGTAGCATAAACTTATATCAGCTTTTTATTTTCATTCATAATACAATACTGGAAATAACAGTAAGGATAAAGATTCGTGGAAAGACCACCAAGGCCAAAGAATATTATTATACCATTACTCCTCTGTTTGGCAGGTCCAAAGTAAAGTTGCCGAGATATAACGCCACGCCACAGGCTGCTATCCAAGGAATGAAACTAAAACCTCGGCGCCGACTAGGGCTATATCGGCTAACAAACACTCAGTGCAGTGTAGTGTAGATATAACAGTAGACATATAACGAATCAGATATACATGGACACAGATTTCAGGGAAAAATTCAAAAAAACATAAAAGAGGTCACCCGTTTCAGGTTCAATCTTAAAAAGCATGTTATAGATCATTAAGTGAATCTAATACCATAAAATCCAACATAAAATAGATGGATATTTGAATTAAAAAATGTTTGGAATTCAAATTCATGGTTCTGGTTCAGGTTCAAGTTCTTCAGCATTCATTTCAGATTCAACAATTTACTAAAAGAAATGACCTCTATATAGGCTCTCTATATATAATATAGGGTGTGCTCACCTAGAAGCTCTGGAATAGGTAACTCCGAGACTAGAATTATTCGATCGAGACTCAGAAAATCATAAGCATCAGGACCTCAATAAACAGGGGCTAGGGATATAGATTACTCTTTGGGGATTTATAGATTACTCAAATTGCATAATCTGGATCTCAATAAACAGAGGTTAGGGATATGTGTAACTATGTGAAGGGCCAAGTGTAAGGGCATGGAGAGGACCTTATGCTAATGGTGTCTTCCTATGGATGCTATGGATTGCGTCACTGGGTACGTGGTAGCATATCTCTCTGTCCAATTTTGAATTTAGATTAAGTTCATTTAAGTTTGAATGGTTTAAACCCTAGAAAATAAATAGTTGTGGTCATTTATGCAGGGTATATGTTTTCCTCTTTCTAAAATAAATGACTAAACCTCTACAAATCTTTACCCTAATACTAACCTGGCTTCCAAGAAATCTTTCTTTTGCAGTTGAAACTATGGAAACTGTTGGTTGCAAACTCTTCATCCACTGTTGCAAAAATGCTGAAAGCACTGCACTAGCTCCTGTAATGCTGAAAGCGCTGCACTAGCTCCTGTATATAAAATCCCAGCTCATCAAAAAGGGACAGAAAAAAGAGCCATGAATAAATTTAAAACTAATTGAAGAAAATAGACATGAATACCAACTCACTTGAAATCAAGTTAGCCTTCAATCACCGATACATATTCTCCCAGCCATTACTTTCTCTCTCATAACACAACATTTGCACGCACATAACACAGACAACTACACAACACACATTGCAAACATACAACGACACTACACAACACATTAATGCATACGACACCACAGGGTACAGTACATTTATGGAGCGCTCCATAAGACAAACACATTAATGCATACGACACCACAGGGTACATCATAGTGCTTCCAGAGAAAGAATGAGCTAATGTCCATCGCCTACGGCCTTCCAGTGCTTAACCTGTTGAATGAACATAGAAACCCAATTTGTGAGGTTACTCAAAATTCCTTGTGGAGTGAATTAAAAAGACAAACAAAAAGGAAATAGGAAATTACCCTATGAAATTACCATGCCCATGAGTAATCAACTCGATCCTGCTTCCTTTCCCTCTGGTTTTCCGAATGCGGAAACAACCTTTGAATTTAATCCTCCTGTGCAGAACCTCCTCTCAATCGCCAATTCTGTCATGATTCATTCACCAAGCCACGACTATATAATCACTCAACTCATTCCTGAAACGGCAAGCCGAGTGTCAAGGCTTTTATGGAGCGTTACCTAGCTTTTTACTAGGGAATCATATTAAAATCTTAAAACCATCTTTTAATTACCATTTCTCCTTAAACTCGTCTTTTAATAACCATTTCTCCTTAAACCCGTCTTTTAATTACCATTTCTCCTTAATCCCATCTTTTAATTATCATTTAAAAGTTAATCTTTCATATGATTTCAAAATTTGATTTTAGATGATATGTTTGAAAACTGCCCTTTTATGCGTTTTCAATTTTGTTTTTTTATTGTTTTTAATGAAAAAACATTCTTTCACGGTTTGTCAATATATGATATTAACCATTTTAACTTAAATATTATCCCAAGAAAATCTGCTAATGTAATGTCTAACCTTAATATCACATATAAAATATCATAATAAAATCAAATATTAATTCTGAGAATGTAAATTATAAAACATCAAATCCTATGGACCGTTACCTAACTTTTTACTAGCAAATCATATTAAAATCACATTCCTCAAACGGATCTTTTAATTACCATTTAAATGTTGAGTTGTCATAAGCTTTCAAGTTTGTTTTTAAATAATATTTTTGAAAACTGTTCTTTCATGTTTTTTTAATTTTGTTTTTTTATTGTTTTAAATATCATACTTTAATATCTAAGTTTAATATCATATATAAAATCAAATTAATTTCAAGAAAAATAATTTTATTAAAATTATAAAATATCAAAATTTATTTTAAAAACCAAATAATTCCAAAAGAGTGATTCATTTATTTATAAGGAAATATTTTTATCCTTTATAATTTTTATTTTTATATCAAAACTAAAATGGTCTTAACCTAAATAGTATTCACTAGAAAAACCTACTCAAAATAAAATTATGTATTTTATAATAACATCTATTATGAATCTCATATATACCATTAAATAATAATCTCTATAAAATAATTTTATTAAAATTAATAAAACGTCAAAATTATTTCAAAAAAAACTTAAAAAATAAAATTAGTGTAATTTTCATTTGGATTAACTTAGTATTAATTTTTTGGAAATTGAATGGTAAATGGCTTTGATAAAGTATATGTAACTTATCTTGATATAAGTATTTATATATGTAGATCTTTACTTTTAATTGGATTAGTTTGGATGATTGCAAAATTTATTTTCTTTTCTTTTTTTACATTTCAATTTTACTTATTGCATATTTTATTTTTGTGAGTGGATTGATGCTAATAAAGCACTTACAATCACATTGTTTTTTAAATGCTTTGAAATATGACAAAATATTTCCAAACATTTAATTATTATCAATCCAAAACATTTTACATTTAAAAAAATCTTAAATGGCTAGTTCAAGTATGATAAATCTTTTAAATTTTTACTATAAACATTACAATAAAGAAAGAAAATCTCATAAATATTTATGTAGAAGAAAAAGTATAAAAATCCTATTAAGATGATAAGTGATTAATTATTGTGTTTGTTTTTTTAATATCTCTTTTCTTACTCTCTCAATTTCTTATTAGTGTTGAAAATCCTTATTCAATGAACATTGATAAAAATAATAATCCTTTTATTATTATAATAGTTAATTATTTTAAAATAATTAAATTAATTTATAAAATAATCTTAAAACTCAATGAGTCAATTTAATTTGTTATAAATTTATTGCATACTATATTTATTAGTCATTTATCTTTACCTTATTTTATTTCATAAAATCAAAAGTAAAATTATATTAAGTTTTTACTAATATTTTTCTTCATCTTCATAGTTATAATTGTTCCCATAATAAAGGTGAGTGGTGGAGATATTTGGGAAATGTATGATTTTTTTTTCCCTAATTATCTCCCCTTTATCCCATTCCCATCCTCATGAGTTTTCCCTAATATCTTACTTCCATCTTTGCTTTCATAATAAAGTTGGAGATGGGGGAAAATAGTGACAAAAATAATGATTCTCCTATCAATACAATTAATTCTAAAATAATTAAACTTATATATAAAGAGTTTTATAACCCAATCAACTAATTCAACTCATTATAATTTTGTATGATGGTATATTCACTAGTGATTATTCTTACAATATCTTATTTCATAGAATTAAAAGTTGGGCTATATTAAGGTTTCCCTAGTATCTCCCCCCATCCTCACTTTCATAATCTTCCTCCACAGTCACCCTCATAATGAGAGTGGAGGTTGGGAGAGATATTAATTATGAGGATGAGGATGGTTGTCTAGGGAGGCATTATGGAAATCTTAATATGGTGGAGGGTGTGGGGATAGGGGGAGATATTAGGGAAAACACATTATGTGGGGGTGAGGGAAGCTATTAAGGAAAACTTAATACGAATGGGGGTGTGGGGTTGGGAGGAAATATTAAGGAAAACTTATTACCCTCATAATGAGGGTGGGGTTGGGGGCAGATATTAAGGAAAACTTATTACCCTCATAATGAGGGTGTGGGTGGGGAGATATTAGAGAGAACTTATTATGAGGGTGGAGATGGGTGCAGTTATTAATTAGGAGGATAGGGTTGGAGGAGATATTAAACGAAGATTATTAAGTGAGTTTGGGGGGAGATATTGGGTAAAACTAAATATGTGGGGGGGAATATATTAGGGAAAAATTATTACCCTCATAATAAGTTTGGAATTGGTGGTGGGTATTAATTATGAGAGTGAAGTTGGGAAAACATAATATCACGTGACAAAGAGACATATTAGGGAAAACTTATTAGGTGAAGGTTGGGGGGCATATTATTTCCCTCATAAAGATGTGGAGTTGAAGGGAGTTTTAGAGAAAACTTTAGGGGGTGGGAGTATATATTAGGGAAAACTTAATACTTTTTCCTTAATATCTTCCATTTCCCCATAGCCTCCTCATATTAAAGTTTTCTTAATATACATCCTCATACTCACCCTAATTATGAATTTTCTCTAATATCATCCCCAACCCCATATTCCCCCAATAATACATTTTACCTAAAATCTATCCATACCCACACAATATCCTCATATTAAGTTTCCCTAATGTCTCCCCTACCCTCTCCCTCACTATAGTTATGATTTTTCCTTAGTATGCCCCCCCAATCCTACACTTGCTCATATCAAATTTTGTTAATTTTTCTTTAATATTTTACTCAACCACATGCTCATAATCTATTTCTTTTCACACATCACATTTTGATATTATATTTTATTATGTATGTTATTCTAACTTATCATTTATTTATAAAATATCTCCATTATTGATAATAATATTACTATCTATTAAGATTCAAATATACAATATCATATCAGCATATTTATAAATCTAAAATACACAAAAAATAATAAATATAATTATTAATTTTTTAATAATAATAATAATAATATAATAATTTAACTTTAATGTCACAACCAAGCTTGACAACAAATTGGTGTATGATGCCCTCTTGATTGTGGGAAAATGGACTTGCCTCAACATATATAAGAGATTCATATTAATATGTATCAATATTTTAATAACTATAGCCCATGGGGGCTCCCCTATGGGGGTGTGTATCAAGGAGATTGATGGACTTGGTGGTTGTGCCTCCCACCTCGCAGAGGGGATTACATTAAATGGAAGGGGTGGCATGGCCACCCCCTTGCATGCAGAAGCATGTTAGTATACTACATCTCATCAACCATGATAAGTAACATTTGGAGGAGAAAAGGGGGGTGGCATGTCCCTCTAAGAAGCATTATTCCAGGGAAAAAACTTAAAGCCCCTGAAAATGAGGTTTGGCCCACATTTTGGGAGAAATCTAGTTTAGTTGGAGGCAACTGGTAAAAAATAATATGGGAGTATAATTACTTAGCATCATTGAGAGTGACTCTGGAGGGAAACTATATGAGAGTGAAGCTCTATGTAAGTTGTGTAAGGGAAAATTGGTTGTTAGTTCTATGCAACTCAAGGCTAAGGAAGTATGTTGGGAATTCATACCATCTTTTAGCTGCACACCATTGCCTTTCAGTTCCTCTCATTGTAATTGGTACATAGGGACCTTTGTAAGTCTCCCCTTGATGCAAAAAGGTCACTGCGTCTTGGGTGAATCCTAAGCCTTCTTATATTTATAATTTAGTTACTATTATTTTACTTGGCTTCGACTATTTGATTTTGTTGTTGAATTTTCATATGGGTTTGGTCATTGTCTCATTTGCGTAGTTGTAGTAGTGGGACTATATCCATGTATTGTGGTAGCTTTTCTTTGACTTTTTCCAAACCCTACATGTGCCAGTGTTGTTTCAATATGTATTGCTATATGTTCCCACTTTGGAGTTGGGTATGGATCCTTTTGGGTTTCATCGTCCCACTCTTGTCGAAAATTGTGACTTTTCCTTATCTTTTCATTCAAATTTTTGTTCTTAGCCATTGATGTGTTGATACTAGAAGGATATGCTTGTTTGACTATATGCAGTGCCAACATATGAGAAGTAGGCGCGGGGGGGAGGAAAACACCCACATGGTTGAAACTAAGCCCAATGCTAAAACATTTCATTTAGTTGTACCCCCAAAAACCCATAATGAAATTCAACAATTAGAAACCCTAACAACTAGGTATTCCTTCTAAAATTCAAATATAATAGATGAAATTGGGTAGTGGTTTCCTAACCCTAGTCATACCAAGGGAAGGGAAAATAAGTACTTCAATGAATTATCATAATACTAGCAAATGAAAAACCTATTCGAAAGGGTCCTTAGTGAAAATAAAGCTCACAAATATAATTATTTGCAAGTCTTAATGATGTCAAACATATCCAGAGAAACTAGTGGATCTGTGTTGAGAAAAGGGATGTTTAGTGGTGGTCCCTGGTATTATACCAAGAATGGCTCAACTCCCAAGGGATCCTCAACTCAAATTATCAACCAGAGGTTTGTACAAACTTAGAGGTGATATTGCTATATGCACAATAGATTGGATTCCACTCATGACACCCCTAGTCATGACAGTAGATCAAAATTTCTTAGAGACCATTCCCCCTATTGAATTAAAATGAAAGCTTGTTGATAAAGGTTCAATTGAAAACTAATTCTAGCTATGAAAGTGGAAATTCCATTGAATCAACTTGTAGATGCTAACTAATCGATTCATGGAAGGAAAAAGGCTAATCTACTTGCAGAAAGAAAGCTATTTTATCTTGCAAAATTCATAAAACTACCAAATTTACTTATATAAAGGAAGATACTTTATCTTTCATAATTCATCAAGCTACCAATCATAATTGCATGTACCATCTACCTAGTTCACACTTGCTTGTAAATGAGTAACCTACCTGCATCATACTTGTGATAAAAAAACTAACTCTGCTTTGTTTTTGCATTGAAGAAAAGGAATGGTTGGAGTGGCCTAGGAGCTTCCCTTGATCATCAACTCATAGTTGGGGATGATTATTCATCTTGAATGAGTCTAAGTTGCAGTGGGGATCAAAACAGATAAAGAAAAGTGGTGCTACAAGATTTCTACAAGTGGCTACTATAGGAGGTCTTGTATTACTACAGGAGGTCTTGTAATACTACAAGAGAGCCTGTAATGATACAAGAGACATTCCAAGTGGATTTTTAGGATTAGAATGATGTATTGAGGGTATGGAGAGGTATATGGAGGTTGAAGCAAATGACGGGAGTTTGGGTTGAGTCCCTAGCCAAGCTCAAGACCTCTGATGGGTCTCTCTTGCACTAGGATGAGTGCTCACGATATACTAGGAAAAATGACTTATGAAACAGAGTTTTAGGACAGAATTTGAAGACGGAAAGAGAAGATTAAGGAGCTAAAAATGGATGTTCTAAAGGTACCCTTCCACACATATCAACACAATCTTGCAATAAATCACATACATCCATCCATTTATCATTAACAAAATGAGATAACTTATGATGGAAAAGATGAGTTGAATTTAAATAACATCTAGTTTATGCCATAACATTGACCTAATCACTAAAATAACTTCTCATCTACAGAAATAAAATGTAAAACAAGACAACTAACACTAATGCATTTCCAAGAAATCATAAACACAACATTTTTGGACTGTGGCTATGAATCCTTCCACTCATTCTCCCATAAGAGAGGTGATGTATAGGCTGCAACCACGAGTTTTTATATATTAATCTCTAATTCAATGAGAAAATTTATGAACTACTTGAAATCAATAAGAAACATAAGTACAAAAATAGGGACCAAAGCCTCTAGGTTGGGCCCAAACCCAAGGGTCTCAACCCTCTGAAACTAACTCAGATGCAACTGAAAATCCAACTTCTCATTATCAAAAATTGCAAGTCTCATACATCACATACAAGTTCAAAGTAACAATGACAAGCTTCAAGCTCAATAGCTACACCTAGCTGAACAAAAAATTTGAATCCTAATGAGCTCTTATTCTTGTTTATTTATACAAAATGGAAGTTGATAGAAGGTCCCTTTAAAGTAGGACTGATCCCCTCCATGATCTCGAAAATGGTGGATCTTATTCCTCTTGAACTTCACTTGGACTAAGATTCACTTGGCTGCCAATGAATTCAAACTGGTGAGAGAGGATATTGTGACCCCAAGTTGAGTTTAGGGAGATAAGGAGGTGGAAAAAACTCCTAGATTCTCTCCTAGTTGTCTCTATTAAGTCCATAGACAGTACTAGCATAAAAGATGTTTTTTTCCTACAGTTAAACCACATTAGGCCACATACTATGACAAACACCTTTTACTCCTCTTATTAAGCATAATATAACAAAAATGTGAATTAATGTTAGAGAAAGATAGTTTTAAGGCTCGGGGATGGCATAATGATCTTCAAAATGTACCTATTGATTGGACTCATCATCACCCCCATGTTGAAGGTGTTTCTCATCCTCTAAGAAACACAGTTATCCATGTGAATCTCTTTCATGGCCCTCATGGTCTACATGACATCCCAAGGCTCCTCAAATGGTGTGCTCTCTTCTAGGTAAAAACATGCATTCCTTTCTATCTCTGTCCACTCTCTCTTCTCGTCTACTTCATCTCTTTCTTCTTGTAATCATAGTAGCAAGGGTGCAGTGAGTTTGAGTCCTATCCACCTAATTTTCATCTTGTACATGATTCTCATGTACAATGGTGATCTCTCCAAGGAATTCCTTAGCCCTTTAGGAGAATGATATTCCTTTATTTGTAGGTTGTGGGGTGAGGCGTACCATCTTATATGGAAAGCTTGCAAACTTTATTTTCCCAACATCCTAAGTGTGTCTTCAAAGGGTATAATGTCTTTATTTTGGGTAGTAATGTATTTGGGTGCTAAAGAAGCATCATTGGAGATGCTTCTATGATTGCTAATGACAGCCTTAGGGCTCACTAGCTCTACTTTGATATACAATGGCTCCTTCTCCTCTTTTGCCATCATCTCTTTCACCTCCTCATTTCTTATCTCCTCATGAGTCATCCAGGATGCTAAATCCATCAATTGCATATCTCCCAATCTTGAATTGGGATCTCAAAAATTCAGATTTTTCAATGTGAAATTGTGCATATAAAATTCGGCTAATTTTGCCATGTCTTCCATGTTAGTTTGGTAACAAAAGTAAATAAACTACTTAGTCCTAAAAAGGTAGAAATCCATATTTTGTTGGAGTTTCGATTTGGAAGTGCAATCATTGTTCTTTGAGGAAGAGAGTATAAGACTTTGATGGATGCATGCATTGCATGGCTTCCATGGAGAGATTTTCCATGGTAGCAAGTTGTGTTTCTTTCTCTTGTAGCCTCTCTCTCAACCTTGTGTTTTCTGCTTATAGTTTCTCCTTCATCATAGACTCCCTCATTCTCAAATCACTTAAATCTTTTCCCATTTCAATGGCGTTTTCTTCCATGAGGGAAACATCCTCCACATTATTAGATTTAGCAATTTGCATCCACCTGTGGGTTCTTCCTCTTTCTATCTCCAACTCATAGAGGAGTGGGATTGAAATTTTTTCATGGATAATCCTTCCTCCTTCAATAAATTTGTAGTAGGACCCAAAGTTAGGTTATGGGCCAGGCTCTTGGAGCTCCTGTAGGTATTTTCCCACTGACTTTGAGATGGTGTCTTCCTTTTGTAACTCTTTCTTGTGCTCTTGTAGCTTCCCCTATTTTTCATGTAGCAGACTTTGCCCCTCGTGAAGAAAACCCTATCTCTCTTGTAGAAAACCATGTCTCTCTTGTAGAAAAACTTGTATCTCCTGTAGAAAACCATGATCCTCCTGTAGCTTCTCCTTTTCTTCTTTCTCAAAGGCATATTGTGTCCTTGGCTTCTTGAAGGTGACTCACTTAATGGTAGGCCTACTCACACATGTTATAGGTGTCTTGGTTTTTGTTTTAGGAGGAGTGGCCTCTTCAATTTTTCCTTCACCCGATCCTATTTATTCCTTTTTTCTTAGTGACTCATCAATAATTATAGGAGACTTTGTAGGAGTTTGTGGTTTCTCTTTTCTAATTATGGTGCTCTTACTAGATCCGAAATACATTTGACCTTGTCTTGATTGCTTCCTATTGTGCTTGGCAGAAGTGTCCAATGTAGCTAATGTTACAACTACTTCATGTTCAATATATCTTGGAGATAGACTTGTTTGATGTGGTTTTTCTTCTGCACCTATTGGCTTGATGGGCCCTAACCTAGGTTCAAAATTAGTTGCGCTAACCAAAAAAGCCCTAAAATGTTGGCCCTTTCAGAAATAATCAATGTAGCATAGGCTGAAATCTCACCCAAAGTAGTATTGGGGGATGGCAGAACCAGGTTTCTGCATCCAGAGGTCTATGTGATGGGTTCCTACAGTTTCTAGGGCTTAGTTATGTCTTCGCAAACCCTAATCTTTCAGACACAGATAATAACAGTAGTTCACATAAAGAGCATTTATACCTTTGCGAAGGTCTTTAAACATTCATAACATCAATAAATCATATTTATATACTACTTTCATGCATTAGATAAGCATTCATTCTTATAACTTCAAATAGAGAGCGGAAATACAAGAACTACAAAAGTAAATACAGATACATAGATGCACAATTTATTGATCAAAACTATTTTTATTAGATGTATTATTTCAAGTACATACTCTTCTTCCATGAACACTTAGCTGTAGGGGCCAACGCACTCATCCTATGGACTTACCAAGGTCTCTGCACACTTAGGTACAAGAGCGTTCCCCTTTGCTTAAGTACAAGAAACTGACTTTCCTGCCTTATCTTACTTACCCATACAATGATATTCTATCAATTAGTTGTTACTTCCTAGACTCGCTATGACCCTTCTATATATATCCTTTTCTTTTACAATACCATGGTCTACAGACCATGGGAGGGTCTTAATTCTTCTTTTCTCCTAACAACCTAAGGGACTAAATCCCCTTTGAATATTATTACCTTCGAGCTCTAATTCCACAAATCATGGAGACTTTACAATTATACAAAAAGTAAGTACCAAAAATTGACCCCAGGGAACCCTATCGTAACAAGTCCCCAACACAATTTTGTGACTCGTCCTTGAGTCACTTAGCTGGTGCTTTGATCTTTGCTACACTTCTTCGACCAATTTTTCGATAGTTGGGCTTTCCACCATGAGGCCCATGGTCCTCTAACTCTATTGCATGCCCTTAATTTTACTTTGTACTGATAGAGTCAACTAGCTAGCGTCATCCATCCATGGCTTTGTTCATGCAACAAGAATTCATTCCTTGCAGCACAACTCATCAATCTCATTTTGTATCATATTTCTTTCCTGCAATCATGTGAAACGTTGTATTGGCACGAGTGTTCATGTAGTCAATTGGATCTCATCGAACTGCCTATGTTTTTCCCTTATGTCTATGCCAATTTTCTGCAGAGTTGGATCCTCCTCTAGTGAAGTAAATAACTCCATGGGCTTCTCAAACAGATCGGTGCAACCCTTTATTATGTCTATGGCCATGCCATCTTTGATAGTAGATTTGCGCTACTCTTGAACCTCTGGAGGAGTCGTAGACTGAAACTTCAATTGTAGCTCTGAAATTTGTAATTGCAGTTCAAATCGGACTTGGTCGATTTCGTCCCTAGATTCTTTTACTGCCATAGCTAGCTTTTGGATCTTCTCTGCAGAAGTTTCTTCAGCTGAAATGTTAAGTTCTAGGAGCACATTTTAAGCCTATGTAATGGTTGCTTCTATTTGATGGCTTCGCATGGTGATTTCCTCTTTCTCCTCTAATGCCTGTGCCTTCTCTTCAAAGATCTACTGGTTGTTTGTTTTCACTTCACTCGTAACAAGCAATGCACATTGCTTCCTAATTCTCAATTCATCGGATACCCCCTAGTGAAACTCATGTAGGGCCTGAATAGGGAGTATCGTGAGGTTGAGGCCCAGATTCTTGATCTGCAATAACCAGAAGCTGGCCTCTTTTGTCTCAGCCCACAGGGCTCCATCTAGTAACTAAATCACACGAAGATCTGAAGTCTTGCTTGTATCCAAAATTGACACGCTCACTTTATGTAGTCTCTCTTGCACCCCACTCGCCTATGCCATACTCGCTTGTACTCTACCTGTTTGGACCTGCAACTCATGCAGGTCTTGTTGAACCTTTCCCAACACCTACTAGTATTGTTCCTTGAAATGGCTCCAAAGGTAATTAGTGGTGTCTCGGACCATGTCGTTGATCTCATCCAAGTCCCCCTCAGTAAGGACTAAAGGGGTCACCCTGATTGCTCAGTCAGATTTCTATTTCTTCCGTGGCCCTATGGATGTCTACTTCATTCACTTATTTACCACGAAGGGGGTTCCCTGCTCCACACCCATTCACTCTTCTGCCAATATTTCTTCTTGTTCTGGTGTTTTTTGTGTATCGGACTCTTAAAAATAAATGGTAGCCTACGATGTTGTCATTGTGTGGGCTTCTCATTCTTTGTCTGTAGCTTCCTTTTCTCTGGCAGCAACCTCTTTCCACTGCGTATCTTTCTCTCGAGCAGTAGCCTTCTATTCTTCCTTCTGTTTTTCTATTGTTGTAGTCTACGCAATGGTATTCTCCAAAATCTTTCTTGTACCTGTGCCCGCATATGATGGGGTTAGGTATTTAGGTGACCACTTGGCCATGGTCTCTGTTATATCTTACTCATCCACCAAGTAAGGTAACTTATACCATGTCTTCTGAGGATCCTTCCTGGCACAAACATGAAGGTTGTGGAAATCTACCTTAAATAGAATGAGGGGATCGTACTGGGTGTACAGTGTGGATGATATCCTTGGCCTCTAGCTAATCACCATCCGCATATCCATTTCAAACAGGACCCAAAATATCTTGGCCTTAGTGACTCACACAGGGTCCTTGGTATCCAAGATCAAAGCAAACTTCGCTGCCTCTGAGAGGTCCGACTCGTGTTAAGGAAATTTACTATCCTCGGGCATCCACCACGCCACCAATTCAATCAGAAACAACTACAAGGTGTAATGAAACACCTTGCCCTTGTCCTAGGCCTCCCTATAGTTCTCTAAGAATTGCTTACATAAGTATTGAGCCCTATTATACTAGACTCTGGCACACTACACAACCAAAGAAATGACTGGTGTCAGAACTTCATCTGCGTGACACTTATGCATGATCTTGCATGCCAATATCTGTGCAGAAAAATGCACCGTGCGATCCATGATAGAGTAGATAGAATATCTACACAACTTATTTATGAGGCCAAAATATCTCTTCATCTGGTCTGTGAGTTTCTTCTCTTGTGATATTTCCCCAAACGCCTCTGTCGAATCCATGTCTTAATATGGTAACAAGGTGACCCAGTCAATCAACATGTCTATGATTGGGATGGGATATCCCATCTAGAGACACCCATCGTGCACCAATGTAATCAGTTGTCATACACAAATGGTGTTTATGTTTGTGTGACTAAAATGCGGCACCCAGAGGTTTTGTAGGAACCTCGCAGCCCCAACACCAACGACCCACTTCATCAGCTCCAACCACATAACCTATGATTCTTCATAATATACCTTGAATATTTATTTGGTTGGCCCCAACTAGGGGAACTTCTCATGATCCCATAAGTCTTAGTCCTCCATTTTTAGGGTCGGTATGTAGGCCAACAATGTGCCCTTAAACACCACCTTCTCTGGCAATAGTGGTGTAGTCACCATGAATTTTTCATTTTCTGGATCTTTAGTTACTTTGGCTATGGCTTTGCATGGTGGGATATACTTTCGTAGCAGATTCATCAACTCACCCTCCTTAGCATGAATCTACTCGATGCCTCCGCATAGTTCTCCTTCACTTAAATCCCTCAGCTCTGTCAGTTGTTGTGATAGATCCATCTCTCCCTTCTCATGAACATCCATGTTTTTTTTCCATGGTGACCACCTCTCGAGACCTGCTAAGGTTTCTTTTGCTTCTTATCTATTGTCTTGGAACAAAAGGTCGTGCTACCGAAGGCTTAGGTCTTGGAGACCTAGGCATCGTAGTTAGAAATCAGGCAGGGATAGATGGCGCTACTTTCATCTCAAGAGGAGTTGCAGTCATGCTGGCCACAAAACATTCTTGGAGAAAGTCAGGTACGTCAACCAACCCTGGTCCTCAAAGGAGATCTTCCCAATCGGGCTCAAACATACAGTTCTGCACTTGGCACATGGTAAGGTGAAAAATATTAATACAAACTCTCAAGAAGAAAAGTGTTTGAATGTGGGGTAGCAAGTCATATTTATAGATGATTTTGAATTTGAATCCAACTATTCCCTCCAATCTTTTATCATTAATTCATCTTTGGTGGAAAATTTACAAAGATATGCTACATAAATGCATCTTCCCCGCTCCTTTCAATGGAAATTTTCCCATCCAATCATCTATAGTGCTTGTAATGGCCATTTGTCAGCAAGTCCACGTGGTACCAAGCCTTGTGTCATAGCTTATTTGACCTAGCTTCCCTTTATGCCTTTCTTCCACCCATCGCACAACCCTCTTACTCTACCTTCCCCACCTTTGGACAATGTAGTTTATAGTCTCATACTTCCTTGTAGCTGCCTAGAGTACTAAGACTATCCCACCATAATATAGTCATTGTGCATGGCTAAGATTACCCTTGTACAACTTTAATCGACTACCATTGACTTTTCTTGGAAACAATTCCCCGTTTAGCTTTGCAAGTTGAACTGTGCTACCATCTGTAATTTTTTTACGACATAGGGTCCCAACCAATGCATTTAAAACTTTCGAGGGAATTTTGTAAATTTACTATCATATAACAATACCATATGATTAATTTGGAAAGTGCGATGTTATATATGGCGATCATGCCATTCCTTTTCACGATCCTTTTGCACCTATTGATGAAACCCTGGTAGCAAATAATCTTCTTCCAGTTCTACTAGATGCACGAGATGCTCCTCCATTGTATCATGATCCGAAATATCTGTCAATGATGAAATCTGCAAAATTGACATAATGTATTCCATGCATTATAGCCTCCTTCCCATATACTAGTTAGAAATGGGTATTGCCTATCAACTTTGTACAAGTGGTCCTATACGCCTAAAGGATTGTTGGTATGTGCACATCCCAATCGTCCTGTTTCGCATTGCAAAACATTTTCAAAGAACTATCCAATATTTTGTTGAAGGTTTCTACCACACCATTAGCTTGAGGGTGATAGGGCGTACTCTTTTGATGATATACCTGGAATTCCTCAAGAATCGCAAAAATTGTTTCATTTAATAAGTGTGTGCCCCTATCACTCATTAAAATTTTAGGGCAACAAAGCTGTGACAAAATAAACTTGAAGGTGAAATTCGCAGTGGTAGCTGCACTATAGTCCTTGACTTGTTGTGCCTTTGCCCACCGTGTTAATTATTCATTTGCTGTAATAATTTATTATGCCTCGGTCTTTTTCCCTGGTGGTTGAATTGGACCCACAAAGTGAATCGTACTTTGGGACATATCTACACAATATATCATCAGATCCCATTTTGTATAAGTGTCCAGCGATCACAGAGAAGTCAGTCACGCGGACAACCAATTCCTTCTTCTGTTGTGTCAAATATACTTCTGAGGTTGTTCCAATAGACAAAAATTGAATTATATCAACAAAGTGATCATTTACGACATGAGTAGGAAAGAGTTACGCATGAGGCAACCCTTCCTCCAAACTTGTAGGCTCATCACCAGTTGCAATCCTGGATAGTTGATTAGGATTAGCATTCAAGCATCTAGGCTTCACAATCACATGAAAATCATACTCCTAGAATAGCAACAACCATTTGCAAATCTTACCCCCCAACACAGGCTTATTTATTAGGTATTTTAGAGCAAAATGGTTTGTATACATTCTGAAGTGTGCGCCTAACAGAGAGTGCTGAAATTTTTGTAGTGCATACACCATCGCTAGCCCTTCGCACTCTATAGTCAAGTAGTTCTTCTCCACCTTTGATAATTTCTACTTGCAAATGCTATAATATGATCAATGTCTCCTTCACTTGGTTGGGTTAGCACCGCACCTAGTGCAATACAAGACACGTCCACATGAACATGAAACTCTTTTTTCTAATCTGGGAATACGAGAATGGGTGCGATGACCATTTTATCCTTCAATTTTTCTAAATTTATTTGCCAATCTTCGTCCTAGCAAAATTTTGCGTCCTTCTTCAACAACCTCTCCATTGGCGAGTTATTTTCCCGTATGCCTTGATAAAATTTTTATAATATCCAGTATGAACCAATGTTGCATGTAGCTTTTTTACATTATTCAGGGCCTCCAAATTAACAATGAAATCTATCTTAGCAGGGTCTACCATCAATCCCTTCTTGCAAACCACATGACCCAGCAATATTCCATATAGTACGTAAAATATGCACTTTTTCAGCTTAAGGGCGATCTGATGTCGTTGACAAGTATCCAGCATGAGGCACAAACTAGCAATGTGGCACTTGACTAACCCAAACATAGTCTAGTAATCAAAGTAGACTTCTAAGAATTTTTGGATAAATTCCTTAAAAACTGTAATTAGTACTCTTGAAAAGATCACAAGTGCATTCTTGAGCCTAAAAGTCATTAATATATAATTAAAACAACCAAATTCCGTCGTGAAGGTCATCTTATTTCAATCTTTCGATGCGATCTTGGTCTCATGGTACCCCGAGAACCCATTAGTAAATGAGTAGGTTTTCTACCCTCCAACATTCTCCACCACTTCATCTGTGAATGGTGTAGGGAATGGGTCATGGACGCACACGCCATTTAATTTCCTCAGGTCTATCCATATCTAAATTTCATCCTGCTGCTTATTTTCTTGGACTACCATGGGACTCACCCAGTCTGATTCCTCCACACGTTCAATGATCCCAGCTTCTAGCATCTTATCCAACTCCTTGCGCGCCTTTTCCTTATATTTTAGATTTAATGGGTAGGGGCATTGATTTATAGGCTTCACATCTGGCTTCAAAGGAATATTCATGATGCCAAAATCCCCTACAATCCCCTTTAGGTAAGAAAACTTGGTGGGAAACAAGTCCTGATACTTGCGCAACATTTCTGCGACCTTGACAACTATATCTTCATCCCAATAGTCACCTATATTAGCAAACTTCAGTTGTGCATCCAATCCAATATTTACCTGCTTAGTCTTGTTTAGTAAATCTAGTATGTCCTAAATTGTTACATAAGTTATCAATTCAGGAGTCGTAAACTGATGAAGTGTAGTGCACTGTATGTGCTAGACAACCCTTTTCTTACCTCACTGTTTTCAGTTTTATCTTGTTTTGGGGTCTTATTATGTTGGTCTCCTAAAGTGGTTTAATGCAATGGAAATCCTAATCTATTGTTAAAGAAAAAGTTTAAGAATACTTTTAAAGATCAAGTGTGGATGTAGAGTTGAAGACAAGGTTTATCCTCTTGCTTCTTGTGATAATTTCCAAACTTTGAACTTAAGAGATCTTAAAACATGCTATCTACAAAATCAAAACTTGAATAAGAGTGTAAACATGCAGCTACATAAATCAAACTACAAATGAAGTACTGAAAATGAGATTACTATCTCTGCTGTTCATCCTAATTGCAAAATTGAAATCTAATAAACTGCTGCAACTCAAACCAAAAAGTGAAGAAACTGGAAACTAATGATTAGTAAATGATTTCATCCATAATCACAACATTTCGCCAATTAACTTCTAAAACGGGGTTAAGCTAAAGGCTCCGGAAATATCATCATATGACATGAAAGAAATGACATCTAAATTATCTAATTTCACACTAATGAAAGCAAAGCCAATTACTTCATCTATAATCACAATATTTCACCAATTAACTTCTAAAACGGGGTTAAGCTAAAGGTTTTGGAAATATCATCATATAGCATGAAATAACTGACATCTAAACTATATAATTGCATACTAATGAAAGCAAAGCCAATTACTTCACCTATAATCACAATATTTCGCCAATTAACTTCTAAAATGGGGTTAAGCTAAAAGCTCTGGAAATATCATCATATAGCATGAAAGAACTGACATCTAAGTTATCTAGAACAGTAAACAAATCTCACAAAGTAAAAGCATAAACAACTAAAATTGAAAACTAAAGTTCAACAGAGGGAGCAAGTCTCAATAACACCACTTGATGCAAAAATTACACTAAGAAGCTCGAGCGTAACCAGACTTAAAGACCTATTATGAAGTATCCCTATTAGTGTTAGTAAGAAATGTGACAAGCTGCAAAAACATGTAAAAGATTAGAATGATTAAGATCATAAGAAAAACATGAGAAATGTACAATTTGAATGAAATAAAATATACATGAAAACTATACAAAAACAAAAGAAGGACCTTAGCTACGCAGGGGCCCTCTGCACAACTTTGGACTAGCACGCTATTACTTCAAAACACACTCAAACAACCATGTGAAAAACAAAGTTTTGTATTATGAAACAGAGTAATATGTATCTCATACAGAACAACAAAATAACACTATAACAACAATATCAAGAACATTCTATCTACGTTGCAAATGCTTATATTTATAGAGAAAATGGATAATTGTATCTCAGAGGAATTTCTTCAATGATAGACACGTGAACAGGTCAAAATCTAAGGATTCAGCCTCTCGGTTGCCATGAGCAGTAAATCTATGTGAGGTGGATGTTGGATTACATTATGTCGATGGCATGCAGGTGGAAAAAACGGATCCACGAGTTCAGGAACGGCTTCAGGCTTCTTTTACGTGCAAGAATAGAGTTATAGTTGGCATAGAACTCTTCGTTGACCTCCCTTTGACTCGGAACTTTCCTTCTGAATCTGGTTAAGTAAATAGGACCTCATCCATGTGTGGACAATTCTTGAGCTACCCATGTGTCTCATTCCTCCTACTGACACCTGTAACCTACAAAACAATGGAAATGGCTACGGAATTGCCAGTTAGCTATGGAAAGTGGCTACATTCCATAGTTGATAAACAAAACCTAGATCAAATAGCACACATAATGATATAATCTGAAAATCACTCAAATACACTCCTAAAATCAACATCTAACAACTTTTGATAGCTTAGGATGCACTGACATGGGAAAATAGAAGTGAAAGGGTTTAAGAAAATGCTTGGAAGAGAGATAGTTTTGGGGCTCAACTTACCCCCACTATGAAGATGTTGCATTGTCATGGATAACTTTGTCCAATTTGTTTTGTTCTTGTAGAATTGAGACTTCTGTGATTTGTCATAATTATAAGGAGAGCTTCAGCGTAAATCACATAAGAAAGATTTTTGCCGACGCGTTTCGAACCAACCAATGTGGTTCATCGTCAGGACAAGTTGAAAATACAGATCCAGTTCCAGCTTGTTAAATAGTCAAAGCAGAGAATCCAACGGCTAAGACACTCTAACGGCTACTTTACCACTCAAGAACCCAGTCAAACTTCCTCAGACTAATTTAATATTAAAATATTATTAAATTCAGAGCTAGGTTAACTAGGGGAATAATAAAAACAAAAAAATGATAAATTATTTATTTATTTAGTTACGAATATTACCCCGTTATATGTAAAAATATATACAAATAATAATTCAAAAATCTATCAGATGTATGAGTATATTCTAATACCTTAATTCTTGTGCCCTAGTTTTTATTATTGTTATCTTAATATTAATTAATCTTATTTATAATTAATTTATATTGAATTTTATAGAAGAGGGTTAAATTAGGTCAATTAAAAATTAGTATATTAAAATAGTAATGCTTTATATAT
>APFE030169731.1:0-25600 GCA_000404065.3 Pinus taeda | reverse complement strand
ATGCAAACATTAATAAACCTTGATCCATCCATTCATCAAAACCTCCTCTGAGGGTGCAAAAGTGCATGTTCTGAGGACGAGTTTTTGACAAATCTCTGGACCCTTCTCTAAATGCCTGAGAAGGGTTTAAATACTATTAGCTAACTAACTTGATTACATAAATTTAGGATCCGGTTTTCAAATGACCGTCCCTCTGATAAAGCAAGCTATTTCTAAAAATTAAATCTGACTATGAACTATTTATGTATTTACTCCTCAGTGCTGTAAGCATGCAACATTTGACTGGGAAGAGTCGGCTGGTTGCCTTCCCTTTTCGTGTGTGATATGAAAATAGAAGTAACAAGAGTTGGCACCACTTTCTGGTAAACTATAAGATATTTTAGATAATCTCCCACTGACTGGGTGTATACTTGGTAATAACTCAAATTTCCCTTAAACTGGTTCTTCTTTTGCTATTTCGGTTTCTGTCTTTGCGAATGACTTGATGAGTTAAAAGACTTTTACTTTCTGAGCAATTCTCCAGATTGAAAACTGCCTTCATTCTTCGTGTCGGGCTTTTCTGGTGTGTAAGTTTCAGGTCTTTTTGTAATCATGCTGCTTTTGTGCGCCTTTGATTCTGAGCTTCAGATGACCTATCGGTCATTAGCATCTGTTGAGTGGTACTCTGGAATCTGTAGTTCTATCGTATGTGGCACCCATTTCTGAAGAGATCTCTTCTGTGTTCTCCGAGCATTGGCGCTTTCACCTTTTCCTTAGATGTTTCCTGCAATATTGCTTCATGTTATTTCCTGTTTTATAGTTTGCGCAAAGGAAAAGAGTAATGGTAAATAAAGATTGACATGAAAGCTTCAAGTCTTATGTGTGCATAATTATGACATTCACAGCGAACTGACTCTTCGAAGAACAAAAAGCAGTCATTCGTACAATCATTAATTTCCTTCTTTAAGGCGCGCGCTTAATTCTGATTAATGGGCAGCTTTCCTTGAATACTGCGCCGAGGAAAATTCGCGCTCATCGCAGATCGCAGATCGCAAATTTGTGTTATAGTATCGTGGTATCGCAACATCGCAGATCGCAAATATTAGTCATTGTGTGCCACTTTACGCAATGTTGCGATGTGCGACGTCGCACATCGGCCGTCGGAGATTTCTTAAGTTTTTTATTTAAGAGCGCTTATGGTGAATGCGATGCGATGAATTTCGCATCGTTCCTTCATGGTTTGTTATGCTCATAAAAGAAATGTTTTCTTTGCTTTGTTGCGATAAAATTCTAAGGAAAAAACAAAAATGTTCCTAGAGATGTTTGTTTGAATTTTTATTAAGGGTACCCCTTTGCTTGGTATTATTGCTAATATCAAACAAAGAGGGGGGTTGTTGGTGGCCACAACAGTCTATAAGTTTTGAATTGCTATTATTAGTGTCTTTTTGTCATTACCACCTGATCAACAAGACTGATAGGAATGTGGCTCGAGGTGTTTTGGAAATATGCTTCTCATGATGTAACATTTTCATGAATTGATAGAATTTTTTCGATTTACAAAAAAATATATTATATATTTAATTTTAATTAAATATAAAAAAATTAGTAATTTTTTTACCTTAAAATAAATATATTTTCTAGTTTTAATTTAGTTTTTTTATTAATATTTAAATTTAAAATAAAATATTAATCAAATTTATTTTAAAGAAAGGTGAATATATTAAAACATTTTTTTTTAAATATAATATTGAAATGATGATGATGATTAACATCAATTGAGACCAATGAGGTCTATTAAACCTTAAGAAAGAAAGAGAATAATTGAGATTTTTTATATTTTATTTCTATGATTGAAGAGGAGGGAAAGAAGTATGCCTAGATCACTATAGTTCTATTGATTGAACAAGTTAAGAAGGTTGGTAGTGTGGCATATGTTTTGGAAATGGGAATGGATGTGAGTAAATGCTATGAAATCTAGGAGAAAGTGCTTTTTATCTTCAACCCTCTTAGAATTGCATAGCTGATAAATTTTTTTGATTGATTCTTTCAATAATAAATAAATAAAACAATTTTTCTTTTTAATTTTCAAAAATTATTTTCGTAAACTATTTTTATTGATATATCATCTACTATCTATCTATCTATATATATATATATAAATATATATATATATATATATATATATATTTAAAGAATAATTGAAAAAAATTGAATTAATGTAAATTAAATATACCAATATATTCTTGACTAATAACATTATTAACATTAGTCATATATGTGATATATTTCTACGATTCGCAGACTCGTGTCTACAATACTCTACCCCATCCTACCCACGCGCTTCACCACTATCATATCCATGGTAAGAGTTGTTGGAGGGAGAAAAACTCCCTCCTATAGGAAGGTAGTGACTGGGGACCATACCCCCAACACTATTCACCCATAGATACTTCCACTGAAAAAAGGGAAGCTAATTCAACAAAAAAAAAAGGCTTTGTTCACTCCTCATCAGTTAGTCATAGGACATTAGGTAGTTCCCTCCCTAAGGAATCCACAAACCTAAATTTTGAAGTTGAATTAACACATGTTGGTCAATACATCAAACAAATTAGAGACCCTGCCCTGACTGGTAAATTCCTTCGACTTTAGCCTTCAAAAAAAAGAACTATCCTATTGGATCCAACAAAAAGGTAAACCAAAAGGCCAAACATAGTTTTAACTTGGAGCAAAGGGCTTCTTCGCCATCATATTTGATAATATAGAAGGAATATCCTACATATTTGAAAATCTACCCTACTTATTTGAATTTGTAGGATTATATCTCTGATTCTACATTGAGATATTTGTCTTGGATAAATAAGACTTCATAATATCCTCAGTATGTATTAGAATGCACTCTCTACCTTGAGAATTTTGGGAGGAGATATTAGTAGGATTTGGAAATGCCTTAGGGCACTTCATTATAGCTTCTAAAGCCACAAAATAGGCCAAGTACATTTCCTATGCTTTCATCTATCTTTACATGAATATCTCAAAGTGTCTTCATACTCCATTGATATTTACTACCAAGATGAAATATGGAAAATAAAAACCTAGATTATGAGCACAGACCATTTCATTTTCGATGCTACCATGAATATGGCCATATTTACGACAATTTACATTTCTTATCCCTTGCCTCACTCCCTAAACAAAACCATGGCTTAGACCTAGAAGGGTTGATTAAGCCATCAGACCAATGCCTAGGACCTAAGCCACCCCTACCACCTCTAAAACTTGGTAAAACCCCACTACTCAGCAATACATTTTACCCCATTGCTTCCTTGGACACCTCAACTTGCTCCATGGATCACCCACTTTCTAATCCAAAAATGCAAGACTCAGTGGTAGCCAAAACCTCCTCTGAAAGCACCTTGAATATGAAGGTATCTCCAACCAATCCTCTCTTAGGATTCAATCCCTTTAAGTCCCAACGTTTCTCAATCCCTTGAGGAAACTAACAAGATGGATCTAGAATATCTGGATCTACCCAAATTTTCCAAAGCCTATAAGGATAAAGATTCAAATTCCATTGTGGAACATAAAGTCAAAATTCTTAGCAAATCCATTCTCAAATCACTAAAACAAGCTTATAAATATTCTTCAATCCAACCTAAGAATAATCCATTGGGGGTGTAAGCCCAATCTATGAAAGAACCAACAAAAATACACAAAGACGAGAAGAAGAAAGGTAGAAAATATTAACAATAAATCATTGAGGAATCAAGATACATTCTTGTTAACTCATGCCAGATCAAGTTAATTCCAGAGGCCTTCACTAACTCCAATCCCCCCTTTAATGAAGATCAACTCCTAGAATGTTTGAGGCCTCAAATGGAAAGGAAAGTAGAGGCCTTTCAAGGAAATATGGATTTCGGAACATCCCACCATTTTAACTATTCAAGAAATCAAAACCTCTAGATACATCACTGCCAAACTCATAGAAAAATTGGTTAGAAAGTGTCAATAATTTTCTATAGATGTCTAGGGTCAATTGGGTGGCATAGAAATTATATGGAATTATGATGAGGTTTCCATTCTCAACATGTTTGCCACATTAAAAATTCTTACAGTGCAATTCCAACCTTGTTAGATCAGATGATACCTACCTTATGTCCAACGTGTATGGACACTCATTGTCTAGAGAAAGAAATCTTCCTTTCCACTCTTCGACATACTAGTCTCCTCATAGATCTATCCCCATAGATTTTGGGTAGGGAATTAAACTTGATAAAATCACCAGTGGAAAATAAAGCGGGTGTTTCCAAGCTTTAGGACCAAGTGAATCACTTCTAGGATGTCATGAATAATGCCCATCTACTTGTTTTCACCACCATCAATGACACATACACCTAAAAGAACCATCGAGGGGGAGCTCAAAAAGTCACTTCGAGCCTCGAAAAATTCATGCTTTGCAAAAGCATCATGTGCAATGATATCTTCATGGAAGTCTCTATCCTACATGGCCATAGATTCCACCATTGGTCAATCAAAATCAATATAGAAATTAAAGATCAAGAAAAAAACTGGCCATTTCAATTGTAATGCTTCTAGCTTCAACACTTTGAATTTCCATAATTTATCCATGGATGGTGGACTGAGTTCCCTAGCATAGGAAAACTGACTACATAACAAATCCAAAGAAAACTTCACCACATCAAAACCCAACTTAAATCTTGGAATAATGAAAGATTTGGCAACATCTTGTAGGCTAAACAAGACCTTGAAGTGTATATGGAGAACATTTAGTAGGGACTATTAGGCGACCTTATAAGAAAGGAAGCCAACATCCTTTCATAGATTTGAAGAGAGTTGAAACTAACAATAAATTCTATTGTAGAAGAAATCTCGAATAAGATGGTTGAAAGAGGGAGAAAGGAATACTACATTCTTCCATAACTCAATTCTTCAACACTACCACCATAATCACATATCCTTTCTATGAAAGAAATCTGGCTCCAAATTCCAAGATCATCAAGACATGGCCCAAGAGCTCATCGACTACTTGAAGGAAACTCTATTAGATCCAAAGCCTAATAGATTGGAGGCTATATATAAAATCATGAAGCATATTCCTTCTCTGATGGGAAATCACTAGTGAAGAAGTGGAATTTGTTGTGAAATCCATGCCTCATAAGAAGGCTCTAGGCCCTAAAGACTTCACAACTAATTTCTTTCAAGTTTGTTGTTCCATTGTAGACAAAGACCTCCAGGAAGTAGTGGAGGAATATTTCCAATCGAAGACCATATTGAAATCTTTGGACATGAAATTCCTCACATTGATTCCTAAAATATATAAAATTGATTACTTCAACAACTTCAGACCCATAACTTTGTGTAATGTAGTATACAAAGTGATCACCAAAATTATTGTTAGTTGTATCAAGTCCATTCATCTAAGGTTTATCTCTGCATAAAATACTAACTATGTAGAAGGTCTTAAAATTGTAGATTGCATCATGATTGCACACGAAACTATCCATTACCAAGAATCCACCAAAAAACTAGGCATGCTACTAAATCATGTTCTCTCCAAAGACTTTGAAAACCACTAACAAAATCAACTAGCATTATCTCTTCCAAATCCTTCTTGCTTTTGACTTTAATTGTGATTGGATTTACTTGATAAAAAATCTTGTCACCTTATCTTTTTTCTCTATGCTACTCAATGGATCCCCCATTGATCCTTTCTAGGCCACTCATGACATCAACTAGGGATACCCCATATCCTCATGTCTCACCATTCTTTTTGTTGAAGGCCTAGACCAAGCCATGAAATCAAACATTTTGGAAAAAATATTAAAGGATTACAATTATTCATAGGGGAACTCCCTTTTCCACATCGATGATTCATGGATGACACACTAGGTATGGGTATCCCAATGGTCTAGGAAACCCCATTGGCTATACAATAGAGCCAAATCACATGTTTTCTTCTTTGAAACCCCATTAGATATATAGTGCCACATTTCCATACTTCTTAATTTTTAAATGAGTAAGCTACCATCCAAGTACCTTGGTGCCTCCCTAGTTGAAAACTATCTTAAACACAACATATGGGAAAACCTCATCACAAAAATCAACAATAAGCTCACATGTTGGATTTTCGCTTGCTCGATATGGTATGTTGACTTGTCCTTCTCAAGTATTTCTTACAAACTCTCCCCACGTACCTCTACTCAACTCTTATGACTCTTTCTTTTATTCTAAAAACCATTCAAAACATCCAATTCTATTTTGTATGGGGTGGAGCCACAATGGAGAAAAAATGGGTCCTTGTTACATGGGAAAAGATTTGCAAGCCTAAGTTATAGGGAGGCCTCTACGTAAGACACCCATCAATATTAGTGGAAATACTTGGAGCCAAAATTTGGTGGATATGGCTTCAAGGGGGCTCAAATATTTGGAAACAAATTTGGCATAGGAAATATCCAAGACTCATCCCTCTTTGGAAACTCATATGCACATCCTTCTCCCAAACAGGATCATACATATAAAACTTAAATAAAAATGGTATGCATCTAGCTCAACAACACGTCTTCTAGGAGATCATGAATGGGCAATCAACTTTGTTCTAGGTTGGATCCTAACAAGAAACCCCTAAGCTCCAATAAGAAAAGGACCTCAAGCCACTATGCCTCCACATGACTCAACTAGTCTGAGATAGAGTCTAATTTCATTGGGCTTCTCCCACCTACAACCAAGGTTGAAGAAATGGCTACCCTAGGAAATTTGGACCCCTAAAGTTATTGCTAATCTATGGACAAATTTTTGGAAGGAAATTTAGCAACATATCCCATCTTGACACAGGAGGATTAATTAATATGGGGCTGCAACCATAGAGGTGTCTTCTCCATATGTGAAGCCTATGACCTAGAAGTCGGTTACCAAACTATTCGAAAAGTTGTTATTTGGAATAATATTTGGAAAATGAAATTATGATCCAAAGTCTTAATTTTTCTATGGCTATTGGTCCAAGAAAAAACATTAACTTCGGATAAAATCCAAAAGAATCAATATGATCCTTCTTAGTGATTATGCAGTTGAGCTCAGTTAGGGTTAGATTTTTGCTTATGTAGTAAATAGCATAAGGTTTCTTATCCTCCAACTGACCCAAAACAACACCTACAACAATATTCAATGCATCTGTAGCTATGTGAAATGATAGTTCCCAATTAGGTCCTTGCAAAACCATAGCTACTGATACACAACATTTCAACTTCAAAAAGGCCTACTCACACTTCCCTATCCA
Source organism: Pinus taeda (assembly GCA_000404065.3). Taxonomy (NCBI): domain Eukaryota; kingdom Viridiplantae; phylum Streptophyta; class Pinopsida; order Pinales; family Pinaceae; genus Pinus; species Pinus taeda. The sequence continues at coordinate 18,330 of APFE030169731.1, read as the reverse complement.
CAAGAAATCAACATCCTTCATGAGCAAGGAAAATAATGGTGATGCAATTTTTGAAAATTTTTCTATAAATCTCCTATGTTACCCTGCATACCCAAAAAAACTACGTACCTCTTTTTGCATTTTGGGGGTTGGAATTTTTAGAATTATCTCTATTTTTGAAGGTCTATCTTGATTCCATCAGCAGAAATGTAGTGTCCAAGCATGATCCCTTCAGTCATCATCATGTGACATTTTTTAGTACTTAAGGCAACATTAGTTTGTACACATATTTCCAACACTTTTTCCAGATTGACTAATGCTATTTCAAAAGCATCTCCATAAGGTTTAAAATTGTCCATGAAGATTTCCAGGCAGTCATTCAACAAGTTAGAAAAAATTCCCAATATTTCCCTTTGAAAGGTTTCTGGCACATTGCAGAGTCCAAAAGGAAGTACTCTGTATTCGTAGGTTCCCCATGGACAAGTAAAGGTCGTTTTATCCTAATCTTCTAGGGCAATCTGTATATGATTATAGCCACTAAATCCATCCAAAAATAAAAAAGAATTTCTTTTTGGAGAGGGTATCTAGGACCTGATCTATAAATGGTAAGGGAAAATGGTCATTTTGATTAGCCTTATTGAGTTCTCTGTAATCAACATAGACTATCCACTTGCCATTCTTTTTAGGAACAATGACAAGCAGTGACACCCACTGACTGTTAGATATTGGATAAATAAAATTAGCACTTAGGAGTTTTTGTAGTTCTTCTTTTACAACCTCCTTTAGTGCAGGGTTCATGTGGCATTGTGGTTGTCTAACTAGTTTGCAACCATCCTTCAAATAAATATGGTGAGTGCATAGGTTAGGGTGGATCCCTTTTATATCTGTATAGTCCCATGAAAATTCCTTTTTGTATTTCTGTAACAACTGTAACAACTGTTGGTTTTACTTAGTAGTCAGGTTTGGGTTAATATTCAAAAATTTTCTAGATTATATTTCAATTGGACTATTGTCAATATTCAGAGTGGTTCTCATTTGTTCAAAATATAGATCTTCCACCTCTTCTTCCTCATTCACATTCTTAACAAAAGTGACAGAAAGTGAGTTACTAATAAAACCGTTAATGACATCATCTTCTGTTTCAGTTTTGAAATACTGGGCTTACCCCATAGTGAGGAGTGGTAGGGAAAGATCTGACTTAGGCTCAAGATCATCCCACCAAGGGTTGTACACATCCACATTTGGTTTTGGGGGGTAAATATTAAGGTTTTGCGTTTCCTAGCCATCCAAGATCACCATAGATCCCGACCTATAGCCTATAAATGCATTTGTAATGGCTAGCCAAGGTCTCCCTAGGATCAAAGGATGGCCCCCCAAATTGGATTTGGGCTGTAAGATAAGAAAATCAGGCAGATACCTCAAGGAAGCTATTGTAATTGCTATATTCTCTAACATCCCCTCGGGTTTAACACGAGACCTGTCTGCTAATTCAAGCACAGTAGGAGTATGTCTGAGTCCCTGTAGCCCAAGAGTGATAAAGAGGTCTTTTTTCATTACATTAATGGTAGCCCTGAGATCAGTCAATGTGTTGGCTATGGGTTGATCATTAATGTAGACAATGAAAGTAGGATTTCCTGGATCATTGTACTTATTTAGGAGAGGCTGAACAAACATTAATTTAGATAATTTCCCCATCACATGTATGGTGGCAGGGTCTTTAGGCTTCCTCCCAGGTTTCTTTATGCACAAATATCTCATTGTTTTAGCATAAATAGATACTTCTTTAAGGGCTTCTAACAAAGGGATTCATAGATGCAAATTTTGTAACTCCCTAAGAAAATCAAATTCGGCCTGTGAACTCATCCTAGGTTCGGACAATCTCTGAGGATACAGAGGGTCCTGCATTGCAATAGTCGAATCTACTGTTACAGGTGTATCAACCTTCCCTGAGTTGGCTATTACAACGGTAATAGTTATTCATGAGTTGGCTATTATAGATGTAACAAATTCCTCTATAGAAGTTGTTGTAGGTGGAGTAGCCACCTCAAAGCCTCTGACATCTCTTTTGGATGGTTCATAGTCCTCCTCTGTAATGATAGGGGAGTGACTTGGGTTAACTACCCTGCCCGATCAAAATTGTATTTCACTAAGTCCCATGGAGGTAATAAGGTAGGTCTCGAAGGTAGTTGGAGCCTTTATGCCTTGATCTACTTTATTGTTTAGGATTATGTTAGGTTTCACAGGTAGTTTGGGTCACACAGGTGGTGGAGGAGCAAGAGCTTAGAAAGGAGGTAACTGCAATTGTTGTTTCATGGGTAGTCTAGGCAGAGCTTAATTTTGGGCATTTCCTCTCCAATTCTGGTTCCAAGGATACGATTGAGATTAAGGATATTGAACAAGAGGAGATGGAGACCAATGGTTCTAGGGTGAAGGAAATTGCGATGAAGGAGGGGTAGGATATTGCCATGGATATTACTGAGTATTATATGCATGTTCCACAAATTGAAAGAGGAAAAGTCTTGAGACATACTTGGAGGTCGCAGTTGCCATGGCCTCCTTGGTGTGATGAAATAAGAGGACTGCACCTCCTCGCTTGATTCTCTGAGTACTACCTTTAGTCTAGGAAGCTTTGGACATTACCTATAGAATGATCCAACTCACAAATATTACATAGGCTGATGTTGTTCAATTCGCATTCCCTCAAAGGATGTTTCTTCTGACAAATTAGATAGAAAACAACCAGGGGTGTGTCAGCTTCGGCTTGTGTCTTCTTGATCTATGTTATCGTTATCTAAGCAGAGAGAGTACTGAGGATATTGATTTTGAAGTTATCAAACAATTTCATGATTTCTTCTCTGGTTACTCCCCCTCCTGCAGATTTTTGTATCCGAGCCGAGGCATCTTGAATTTTACTCCTCCCTTTGGACGATCCTCTGGAGCATCTTAGGCAAAGCTTTACAATTTTAGCGAATGTCTCTTGCAATATATCACCTTTCCCTATTAGGTTTAGGGTGTCAAGGAATTCATCCCTCATTCCTTTGATAAATATAGTCTTCAATATTTCCTAGACTAAATTGCTATGGTTAGACCTCTGCAGATTATAGTGAAACCATTCAACATAATATTCTAGGATTTCATCCTCCTTCTGTGTCATTCTAAATATCTCCTCCCTTAAGTCCCTGGTTCTACAATAATCCTGGTATTTTGATAAGGACATCTCCTTCATATTATTCTACATTCGAATAGAAGTGGAGCCAAATCCCATGAACCATCTCAAGGATGCCCCTTTTAAAATAGCAGGAAATAGTTTTAATTTTTGAGCATTTGCAGTATAATCATAACTTCTGCATAAGACATCAAACTCAAATAGAAAGGTGTATGGATCTTCCATAGTCATCCCTTGAAAGAATGGTAAGGATGATAGAGGAATATTCTTCATAGGAGCTTCACCTTTGATATCCCCGATTGGGAACACAAAGGTGGTGATAGTAGCATCTGTTTTAGCATTGTTGTCCCCCATGACTAATTCTTCTAATCCTTGTTGTTGTAGTCATCCTTCAAACTGTTCTTGTGATGGCCTTGTAGATGTGATTAGTGCCTCAGGTACCCCTGGGGATGGCTGTTTCACTACACTACAGTTATCTGGATATTGATAAACCAACAAGTGCTTTTCCATCTTAGGTCTTCGATACTCCCACTTAGTTTCCCCTTGCCCCTCGGTCCTTAAGTTATCGCTATTCATTTTCCCTTCCTACTCGTGAATCAAATTCTTGGTCTTGGGGGTATGGATGCTAGTTTTAGAATGATATGGTCCCGAGATGGAGGAATCAGAGGTTTCGTCTTTTGCTATGGGAGTAACAACTTTCTGCAGCGCTATTTTCCTTGCATTCCTTTGAGAGTTGGACTATTCTTTTTCTGCCTTCAAGATTAGTTCTTGGATAAATGTCTTCCTTCTCAAATCTACATTCTTCCTTTTATTTTTATGACCCGTTTTTCCTGTGACTTATTAAAATGGGGGTGATTTCAATATCTCTGTAATTCCCACAATTGCACACATGCACCCTATGTGTATTAAATCACACCCTAAGTGTCTCAGTCTTCGAAAATGGTGAGCCTACCCAGGTATGTTAGAGCGATGCACAGGTTCTTACCTCTCGTCTTACCACCCAACAACTGTGGAGCTGAAGACACGCTAAACAAAACATCAAAATATCTTAAGTTCCCTAGTAATCACAATGGTGAGCCCGCCCAGGTATGTTAGAGTGATGCACAAGTTCTTATCTCTCATCATATCACCCAACAACTGTGGACTAGGAACACTCTATATCAAACAAACAACTTGCTTAACTGTATCGTCAACTTCCATCCCCAACAACGACGCCAAAATGTAGTGTTGTTTTAATCAATCTTAATTGACTGAGACTACAACATTTAATTGTCAACTTAGGGTAGGTCTTGTTGTTTCAATGGAGTTCTCACTGTCTGTGCCTACACTACAGCCAAGAATAAGGAAATGTAGAAAACAATAAAAGATGTCGCTGATCCAAATTGTTGAATCAAACCATGCATGTAGACATAAAAAAATTCTATAGAATTCAATCAAACTTCACAAATATCAAAATAAAGGCGTGCCACACAAGAACTAATATCTACTCCAACTGGTTACTACCATTATGTTGATTAACTCAGTGTAACAACATAATATAAATGGAAACATCAATGAACATAATCCATAATTTGTACAACAACAACCAGAAACCATAAATTAATTCGCTAAACTAGAATGTACACTACCTCTATCACAACAATCCTTGCCAAAGAGGAGTGCCCTTCCTCCTCAATAGGGCACATGAATAACACAAAAGTGATTAATGAATCAGTTGAATAACAGTAACAACATCACCATGCTCATTAATATTAAAAATAAACTCAGAATTACAAAAGTAGAGTAACAATACTTTTCTATATATCGTGTCCTTGTACATGAAAAAATGAGTTCCTTTATAGTCATTACAACCTAAAATTATAAATAGATCAATCATGATAATCTCACGATTGTCATGCTAATAAAAAATAAAAGTAGTTACAACCTATTGCTAAATACAAATATACATCAGTTATGATTGCAACTGCTTGGGTCTTGTTTCTTCCAAAATAAAAAATCCCTACTGCTGACAACTGTTATGTGGAATAGTACCCACATTTCCCAGCTTTGGCGCAACAACATCGAGTGAATGGTGGTTTGGGATGTCACAACATCACTGGCGACAACATTTTTGGTGTGACAACGGACTCTTATATCAGTGCGTAGTGTAACAACATCCTTTAACAGCATCTAGGGTGTAACAGTGAACTGCTCTACCCTTTTCTACAGTTAATCCCAGCTGCCTGTCTGCTTCATAGCTTTGTCTTCGCAAGACATCTGTAGAAATTCCCACTGTACATCAACATATTATGCAATATACTAAAGCACAATACAAGATATACTTCTACAACACTTTGCGGAAGCTTAATCACATATGAACAGTATAAAACAAGAACATATATAACTAAGAATGAGAAGCAATCACAGATAACACAGAAGAAATAACCTGGGGAAAGCCTTACCAAAAACACCAACTCTGTATTATCATACAAGTGGAAATATAGTTCGGATTACAAAAAGAATCAACTCACAAGCTATCCCGCTCTCTCTGCAATCCCTTTGTTGCTCATAGATAGTAAAGGCCTCTCTCAAACCTTGTCCTCTGCCCTCCAAGCCTCCTATGTATTTGTACAATTTTTCATGGGGTCCAGTGAAGCGACATGTTTGAATTGGCCTCTTCACATACTCACTAACCTCTAATTTAACTGCGCAGTCCTGAAGGAGATAAATCCTTATCCATGGAAGAGTTTCCTTTATAGGAAAAATCCATCCAACTGATAGTACACCATCCCTCCTATAATCTCAACTGGTCTCTATCTAAACTGACATGCATGAGTTATTCATGAGAGAATATTCAGTTATCTGATGTGTAGCAGTTATATGCAAGCATACATTAACTAACTGAACTCACATTAATTTAAACAAACTGTTTAAATCAATCTAACTGGATTTGACTCAGTTAACTGAGCCAACTAATTACAACTCAAATTAGAACTCATCCTTATCTCTTTAATTGATGGATAAAATTAATAGAGAAATTGTTGTATTTCCTCACATAGACTTCATGTTTGATTTTTCACAACTAATTAGCTCATGGTGAATTAATTAATTTATTTTCAAACAGTTGTTAAGTTCAAATTCGAATTTTACTTCCTATTTTAGTCCAGGGACTGACTAGAAATAGGAATCCATCTCGAATTGCTAAAAATAGAATGCTATTATTAGTACTTCCATTTTTCATTCCCTATTGCTCAATCCAGCGCTGGTACCCAAACTGCTATTTATAGTAGTGCTATTTTAGCACTTCTATTTTTAGCATTTCTTGTTGCCATTTTCAACACCATCACCTAAAAAGAAGAGCATCCCAAAATAGTTCTTCAATACTCTCCCAGTTAGCCAAAAAAAGGAATATTATTTGGTAAAATACAACAGAGTAACATGATAGTAGAATATGTTAAAAAGGTGAGGAAACAAGGAATTTGATCATGTAAAGCCATAGGCCTGGAGGATAGAAAGGTCAAAAATGGGTAAAGAATGTGCAGAAAATAGGTAAAAAACCACACTCAAAACTTATAACCAACATTAAACCATGTAAATAACAATGAAATAAAAACTATTAAGGCCACATAATAACAAGTACAAAATTGAGAGAACTTAGCTTTGATTAAACATAATAAAGAGTTGACCAAGTTCAGGTTCCATGTACCACCTAACCGTAGACATGGTTGAACCAAATCTTTCTTTTATCCAGTCATCCTTGTGCCATATTCCAATCATGAATGTGGGATCTTATGGATAAACCAATCCAAAAATAACCAAGGGAATCTAGAGGTTAAACCACCTCCACCCTCACCAAATTGTGATCTCACCAAAACCAGCATCAGGATCACAAAACCAAACCAAGCTTGGAATGCCTATGGACTCCATCACTAGAAGAATTTTCCATCTCCTAGCCTCTCAGGATTTACCACAATCCACACTGGATCACTAGGCCCTAAATCGAGATACCAATCTCTTAGGCTTTACCACAATCCACACTAGATCACTAGGTCCTAAACCAAGACTCCACCCTCATGACTTACCGTGTATCCCTCCAAAAATGATCAAGGGATTCCTAGGCCTTTGTGAATTTTCCTGAGACCACGTCCACCTCGAATTCCGAAACCATCCGAAAATTCCAAATCTCAAAATGGAGAAAATAATCCCATAATATCATGGCTATCTAGAAAAAGGAAAGGCAAGACTAAAAACCACTATCGTAACCCAACAAAACCATGCCACCGACAACAAGAGAACCATATACCAAGATTCAAAGCCATGCATGTCAAAACCAATAGGAAATCAAACATGTAATATGTTACTTGCAAGTATTCCTATTGAAGCTACTTGATCCTACTCTTCCTTGATTGATATTTCCTTTCCTTTCCTTTTCCTTCCATTTCTTTCTTTTCCCTTCCTTGCTCCAAAGCTAGAATGCTCCAAGAAAAATCTAAGTGTCCAAGAGTGCGTGAGAGAGAGAATAATGAGAGAGATCCAAAACTGAATTGATCCTTATAAGTCTTTTTATAAATGAGGCCTCTATTTTCTTCATTTTCCATTATTTTACTTCAATTTCCTCCTCACATGCAACCCATAACCTTTCACCTTCCTTTTCTTCTATTTTCCTTTCTTTTCATAAGTAAATGTGCCAAAATACCCTTTTATCTTTTCAATGCCTTAGCCATTGCCTTTGCCAATTTTCCTTAGCCATAAACACATCTAGTGATGCCGACTAGGATATCTTTTCCCAACATTTATCTTGGAATAAGTGTCCCTTAACCATGGTCTAATTTTACCTTTATTAACTTTTATTACATGAAATTTTAACTAGGGATTGTTACAATATCTGTATTCCTCATGTGAACCAAAATACCTTGTCAAGGCTAGTCTATTTTGAAATTCCACCTCAACAAGTTCCCTCATGAAAGAAAAAATTGGAACATGGTTTCATCCTTATTGTTAGACACATTCCTCTCTTATAGGCATACCCACCTGGAAAGGAAGAATCTACACATGACCTAGACTTATCCTGTAAGTAATAAAATGTAGGTTGTTGAAACATTAGACCTCATTATGAGTTCATTCCTTGAAATTTATAATATTTCAAACATGAAATAAAAATTTATTTTCTATGTGGTTAAAGTTCCATGGAGATTAATGACCGCTATTTCCATGAAATATTTTTACCAGGAAGATCTACCTAAAAGTATCACTTCTTACTAGTTCAAGCACGAAGCTTGACCTAGAGAGTGCTAAGAGAATTAAACCCTTGACCACTTAATAGAAGAGGTACTTTAATGACAAGTACTCAACCAATTGAGATAATCCTTAGGGCTGAACATGAAATAAACATTTGGCATTACAACATTGAAATTACAATGAAAAGAGTGAGTAAATAGTTAGATATTTTTTATTAATTATAAATCATAAAATAGAACAAATATAAATCTCATTAGCCCATGGTAAGTGAACATGGGGAATCTATTTAACTTTTAAATATTCATATAATACATGTTGTAAGTAATAAAGGGACTTTATATATTTAATTTTTGTTTTAATGGGTGGGTTAGTCTAATTGCCTTAAATAAATAAATTATTATAAGGCATAGTTTTGTAAGAGTTTTTTTATTCTATTTCAATATAGGTTAAAGTCCTCTTAAATATTTCCCAAATGGGGTGACACATGCTAGCCACATGGGGGGAGGCATTTTTGTCATCCCACTTCTTGATATAGGAGATGTACATGGAAACACCTCTCCCTTGATCAACCTTCAACCCATCACCTTAGCCTTCAAGTGGTTGCTCCATTACTCCATCACCACCTTATTGAGAATGCACATGAAAATTCATTCAATGATCCAATCCTCTTAGTGCACTTAATGTCTAGAGCATTTTTTCTCCTCTTGTCCTCATTGGTTACCTATCACATGTGACGAGTATTTCATGAAGCATATTGGTCCTTTGAGGTGGTAGGGAATCATGGCCACGGACAAAAATATATTCCATCACATGAATTTCAGATCTCCTTATTGGTTTGGGAGATTTTTCTAATGTATTTGGATCATAGTATAGTTTTGGACCTCAATTAGTATTTCAATCCTTAGGCATATGTTAATTGTATACTTTGTTTATTTTCCATTGTTTATTCTAGTCACTCTCCTTTATTTTTCATTTGGAAGTATTTTTGAGATTCCACCACTATTCCTCTCCACATCTATTGGTTCTCCCTTCCTTTTTAATTATTCCTCCTCTCTTGCTTATGCTTATGCTATTCCTAAACCTTAATTTTCATCCACTTGGATTTCTTTATGTAGCCATACTCCTATCGATGTCTCTCTCTCTACCTTTATTTATCACCCTCCCTGACCTTTGTCTCCCCTCCCTCACCTTTATCCTTCTTGCCACCCACTAAGCATTCATTCTCCCTGATATCCACCAAGATGACACTTTCTCCCCCTTTGAACTCTCCTCTCTCCATTAATTGTACCATATAATGGCATGTCAATGGGATCGTATTAAGAGGGGTAATGCTCATTTTTGGTAGCTTAGTCAGGTGTTCCAATCTCTATTGGTGTCTCAGAGGCTAAGGAACACGGGAGGATAATTTTATCCAAGACTAAGAAAATATTTCTACAGAAAATGTCTTAATTAGATTATTTAGCCAATTTTAATTATTTTTCTAAGTATAACTTAGGAAAAGTGGTTAATGAAATCAGATTAATTGAGACAAATCGATTTTCTCTAGTGAATTCTAAAAATGTTATGAGAAGGGGTCAAGATGATCTTATCCATAATTTAGGGATAGATCGTGGCCTTTTATTTTCCAATGAGAGATTATAAAGTTGATGGGGCTTAGGATATCACTTAGAGATAACGAATTACATTCATAGAAAGGGTGCAGTGGAGGACACCAAAAATGGGGTATCAACAGGGAAATTGAGGAGATTTTTTTTGGATATATTCTCCACAATGATTCCAACATTCTTAGAGAAGGAAGGAGGGCAAATTATTATGCAAGAGGGAGGTCAATTCAACTAGTTCATGCAGCTAGTTTACCTAGTGTGAGTTGTTAAAAAAATCATTTCAGTTTACAGTTGCCAAAACTATTACCTAGAGATAGTGAGAATTGTAGAGCTTATTTTGTAGATTCAAAATTTCTCATGAAATTTACTAAATCATAGGACTCAAATTTACTCTACTTCTTTGCGAACATTAATTCATAATCTAGAACACAAATCATAGACATACAAAAGGAAACATCACAAATGCACAAATATTTATCTAGGGGAAAGAAATTGCTCAAAAATCCTTCCTATATGTATTTGAATTAATCAAACAATAGAGATGAATACATATTCTTGCTCAAGCCTGAGCACAACCTACAAGTGTATAGTCTATCTCTCTGCTTGATTGAATGAATCTATCCAACAATTAGCCAATTTTCAAGCCCTCCAAGCTCCTATTTCCTTGCGTCGTTCCTTGAGGAAATTAGCCCCTATTATGTAGGAAATTCACTCAATTGGATTGTGCAAGTACTCTAGGTTGTTCATCTGACTACATGCACCAACTGTACACATGGGAATAGTCTACAGTTGATAGTACATTGCCTTGGAATCTCCATCTCAACTAGGTAACTCAATTTATCTGCATGCATCAGTTATTTTGGTATGATTGATTAGTTAACTGGTTGATCACTGACTGTGGTTGAAGTTCCACTTCCATAACTTGACCTCCACTAGTTCCTCTAATAGTTAGAACTAGTTTAACTTTTTACCTAGAATATATTGCTACAAATTAGAATTCAAGCACACTAAACTGAAATCAAGCTTCCCTAACTTGAATTAACTTAGTTAACTGAGTGACAAGTTCCATGTCACCTCAGTTAACTACCTCCAAGGTTTCTTCTAAAATGGAAATTTAAAATTTCTCTAGTTTGACAAAGGCACAGTTAAACTGAGATTTTCTTGTTGCATTTTCAATTCTCCATATCAAGAAGAAAGGGATTATCAACCACCCCTATCCTACACCTTTGGAACTCAAAATTTCCTCTTGACAGGGCCTTTGTCAAAATATTAGCATCTTGTTCCTTTGTTGGAATGTACTACAACAACATTATCTTCCTCTAAACATAATCCTGTAAATCATGGTACTAGATATCTATATTCTTGCATCGATTGTGAAAGACAATAATTTTAGAGAGCTTGATACAACTCTTATTATCGCAGTAGATCACAGTTGGATCCATCATCTAACCAAAAACTCCAAAAAGTATCTTTCTCATCCAGATCACCTCACATGCTATTTGAATTGCAGTGATGTATTCGACTTCTGCCGAGTTGAGTGCCACAGATCTTTGCTTCCTGCTATACCAAGAAACTATTTTGAACCTCTTGTTGCTACAAAAAACACCGTCCAAATTTTTTCCTACACTCAACTTTTGGATCCTACTGTGGATCTTGCGATCTGTCATTCTGTAGTTGCTTCTTGGTTAGTTTATGCTTTTAAGGTCCCTTCTTGGATTGGAAGTGTCGAGGGTACTTGCTCACACATGCTCAGTCTGCAACAAGTTCATGAGCACATTATTTTATGCATTCTTGAATAAGCATAACACAATCCATCAAGTTCCTGTGTGATGTCCAATTCATGTTGATAGCTAGTGTGCACTGACATCAACAATTTCCCACTTCTAGATGTGTTTATATTTCTATTTCGGTGAGTTTTGCAAACTGTTGCTTTCATGTACCTTTATTTTTTTCATTTTCTTTCTTTCACTCTAATTAGTGTCATTTTAATGTTAGATTGTCTCTGGCATGTGTTTCTTTCACTATCGTTCACATATGACAAGTGTCCTTCACACTTTAGCACTTATTGTATTCTAGCATGTTAAGTGACGTACAATGTAAATAAGCCTGTTTTGGTGGTTTCAAGAGGCTCTCATTGTGTAAATGAGTCAATCTTACTATGTAGATATCCTTTGCATTCATTTCCAAACTTTTAAGGGCTGTCACACAAGTGTCATCATGGTTGTCACAAAGTGTATCTTTAGTGTTGCACTTGTCGTAAGTTTTCATAAAGGTTGTTAGACTAAGGGAAATATGTTGTTAATCTGTTTCATATGATCTATGTCGTGTCATCAAAAACTCCAAGTGTGTGATCATAGTAAAGTTCTATCACTATTCACATTAGTTTCAATGATCCCACACTTAGCCAAATTTCAAAAACTTCCCAACAGTTTAGTTTTATTTGGCCTTCCTAAACTATACATTATGCAATCTTAGCCTTCAAGCTACAACCCTGCCTCTTGACACTACAAAATGTAGTTTCTTCCTTCTAGTACTATGCACTACATAGTTTCAGTTCTCAAGCCTAAGCATTGACCTTGAAAATTGTGCAATTCAACCCTCCAGCCTGGCCCAAACTGTACATTGTGCAATTTTTGAGCTCAATCCCAAACCTTGAGCTCTTGAACTACTTAAATTCATAATCACCACATCTATTCTGCTCCCCAGAATTGTGTTGAAATAAAAAGGTTAAACCATGCACTCTAACTCACTGAGACTACCACACAATATTGCAACACAATCTAGCTTGAAGTGCACATTACACAGTCTCAAGGCTCAAGTTTCAATCATGAGCCCTTGAATTGCGTAATTGCACAATCATTTGGTCTCCTCTATGTAATGGGAAAAATCAATGTTCAAACCCCTAGCCTTGCTCCCTGAGCTCCCCAACTATGCAATATTTTTTCTTAGTCCAAGCCTCAACTACACATTGTACAGTCCCAAGTCTCATGTCTTACCCTTAACATCCTGATTTACACAATTTCATAGTCACTTAGCCTCTCTCTCAGCCTACCACCCAGTTCTGGCTCAGTTAATGGTATCATCATGCAACATCGTAGACTACGGGTTTATTAGACTGATACCATCTTGTCATGAGTGGATTGTTGATGCAAGAAATCTATGAGGCTATGGTAAGATGATGAAGAAGAATATGGAGAAGGAGGACATGCTAGAAGACACATATGGAGTTGAAGAGATAAGATGATCATCAAGTGAGAAGACAAAGGAACAATATATTACAAAAGAAGATCAAAGATCAGGACCACATGAAGACCCCATATCATTCACAACCCTTTGGAGGGTGGATAAGAAGAAAAAAGCATATCTCTCATGAAGATGAAGAATTTCACATCTATTGTTGAAGACAAAGGAGCAACAAGAATGGCTTGATATTGCCATGTCATAAAGAAGTCCTTGTCAATAGTGCCATGGCATGTCATGTCATGAGTCATCATTTTCCACATCATTCTTGTGGAATATGTAATTTCTTATTAAAAAATGTATTGTAAAGTGGAAGTGCAAAGGACATGTATAGTAGATGGAGATCCATCTAAAATTGAAAAGTCATAGGAAGTCAAACAGTCATGAGGGTAGTCAAAGATTCACATGGGAGGTGGAGCATCAACCCATTGGTTATATATACACCCTCATTGTATGAGAAAAGTATTTTTCACCTTGGCTCCTTCAACAATGCACTAGAGAGACAAGATATTTCTTTTGGGGAGAAAGGAGTGTTAGAAAATTATATATCATAGAGAAATGACACACATAAAATATTGTAGAAACACAAACATAGAAAATACATAAAACAAGATAGACACAGATATATGTGGTTCACCCAATTTGGGCTATGCCCATGGAGAAACAACTAGTCCTTCGTTTTATATTATCAAGCAAAATGAAGAGATACAATATACATCAGATTCCCTGTAATTTCCTCTTCACTCTCACATAGTCTCCTCTCTCTTTCTCACTCAGAATACAAATACATAATCACAATACAATTCCCTCATATAAATCGAGGGTTTCATTCTATCTAAAAAACCCTAAATTAACATAACTTCTACCGTAGAATCATTTGCATAATGAACAACCCAAATTGACGATGAAATTAAAATATTTTACAAGGAAATTTTACATCTATTTTAAGCTTCATGGGTGCTACCGCCGAACCCCCACCAAGGGGCTCATAAAGTCACCTTTGTCCCCTTCTAGACCCCCCTGATGACAGCTAAACAGGCGATGTTTCCACCCCATTAGGAACTGGGGTACCACGTGGTGATACCTATGAATAAAGAAGATAATCAGGCTCCATACTCAACAATGAGTGGCTTTAATTCTCCACTATTGGTGCTAGTGGTGTTCATTGTATACATGTGGCTTGTGACTTTTACTTAATACTTGAAGCCTAATGGCCGACATGTTTTCATACATGGATTGTGAATATTTGTAAGACTATTCTTTGAATATTTATGATTCATGTTTTCTCTCACCCGTACTAAAGTAGTTGAACTATTTTGGTTATTTTAGTGTTTTTCTAATTGAGAATGTGCTGTAATGGTTTCTATAATTGTCACATCCTTGTCGAATATTCTGCTAGATGATAGACATATATTTCTTATTTATAATGGTTATAATGACTATCGAATCTTTGTGGACTATTCTGATGGATGTTAGATGTATATATTTTGTGTGTGTCATTGGCTTGTATGGGCCTGACCCAAGTTCAGAGGTGATTTAGCCAAGCAAATCTTGGTGCTACTGGCCCTTTTGGAAACAATCCATGGAGTGCAGACTGAGGTCTCACCCGAAGTAGTATGGGAGGGTGCTAGAACCAGGTTTTTGCACCTTAGGGCTGTCTAATGACCTTCTGTAGGTCCGCGGTTTGACCCATCGCTACGCGCACTTAGTATCCTTCGCAACCTACGGTGTCGCTTCTATGTAGTCCTACTTAGGGCACAACCCATATAATACCAAAGTTCCTTGCTATTTAATCTATTATTATCTAATTACTTAACTTATTTATGTAAGGCTAATGATTATTACAGCATATTCAGCAATCATATCAGTGTGCGCAATAAATAAAATAGTATAAACGTAAAGAAGGTAATTTACAATAGATACATAGAAATAGGAATATACTTCTCTTTATTAATCTTCAATCTAGATTACAGACTTGACACTACCCTGTGCACTCAGCTGCGGACTCTACTAGGCCTCTGTGCATTTAGCTGTAGAACCTCTTCCTACTACTATGACCCAATACACTTAGAGTCCTACTCTAAGCTTGAACCATTCGTACTCTTTCTTCTAATTCCTCTATTCACTATCTTTTCAACTTAGAGCGGACCATGGGTAGGCCGACATGACTTTACATTACATTACATTACTTTAGGGCAGATAACCCTATGACTTAACCTATACTTTGCGCTCGATGCCCGCAATTCATGGAGTCTTACAAAACCTTTGATCAAAACTCAGGCTTTGAGCCCCAAAACATGTTGTGGCGGGATTCCATGCCCAACAAGCCCCCAACCCAATCATCGTGACTTGTCCCAAGTCACTGTGCTGGTGCGGCGACCTTGGCGCAAAGCCCCTCCAACTGGTCCCGTAATGCTTGGAGGTCCACAATGCACTATTCTATGGTTTGCTGGACCTGTTGCATGTGCTCTTCCGATGCTTCTTTGTGAGGATCCTCTACTTGCCTTAGTGCATAGAGTCCCTACATCTGTGCGAGCTTTCCCTCAATGTCTGTCGTAATGGTGAAGGCCTCAACAATCCATGGTTGTACATGTGCCTTGAGAAGTGCCTCTTTTTATCTGACGGCATCCACCTGCTCTTTTAGCGCCCTTAATCGCTGCATCTTGGCTAGCCATTGGGTGAGGATGACTATCTGCGCAGTAGTTGCCCTTACATTATCATACTCTCCTATAGTTCACATGCCTCTATTTCTAGGCGCTAGATGTTGGGGTCCTCCTACAAGGATGTGAGGACATCAAAGGCTTCGTCCAACATACCAGTATAGTCTTGTACTGCCCATCGAATTTCTTCTAGTCCTATTTGAATAGTGCTAACGTGTTGCTCTCTAACCTCTAGAGGAGTGGAAATTTGTGCCTTCAGCTGCAGCTCAGCAATCTAGAGGTTCAGCTCCAACTGCACTCGCGTTGTTTCCCCGTGTGCGCTTTGGACTCCACTTTCCAGATAGTAGATCCACATCTCTATTGGTAGGTCTTCGGTGATGGACAACTCTAGGACTCGCCGACATGCTTCATCAACTGTCTGCATGATCTGGTGGTTCTGTGGTACCAGTTCGTCTTGCTGCAGGCTGAGCTATTCGATGCTGATCTTCTGCTCACTCATCACCTAAATTGCATGGCCTTCCTTGGCGCAGATCTCTGCTGTTATGCCATCCTATAGTTGGTACAGTGTGTCTCACAGAAGGGAAACCAAATTTAGGCCAAGTCCCTTGATCCTACTCACTGCGGCTCTATCATCCTCTTTCTCTGCTGTTAGTGCTCCTTTCGATAGCACTATGATATTGGCCATCTTTGCGCGTAGTAGTTGTTCCATTGCTAATGTGCCTATTGCGCCATAGGTGGCTATGTTTCCTTCCTATGGGGCCACACTTGAAGTTCCTACAGCTGTGCTCTTAGGGCCCCCAACAAAACCTGCTGCTCCATCATGGCTTCCTAGAGCACTTCCTTGGTGATCTCGCAAACTGTGTTGTCGATGTCATAGAGGTCACCTTCTATTAATGTGATCAGGTCAAAGGTCAATTTGGAGGCCTTGAAATTCTTCTGTGGACCCGATCTCTTTGTGAGGCATGACCTTTTCAGTTGGGTAGACATTGTGCTGGGGTCCATGCCCTCTTCTGTGAGGTTTTTGTCTTCTGCCCCCTATCCGGTAGACAAGTCTTGACTCTCGTTGTCCTACGTTGTGGTGGCCCCTATTCTCTGCACTGCTGCTGCTTCTTCGATGGCCCTTTCCTATTCTATGACTTCCCTTGCTACCTTGTAGATAGCCCTTACCTCCACAACCGTTTTTTCATTGCACCTTTTCTTGGCCAACTTCGTGACCCGCAACTTGGTTGCATCCTTTTTTTTGTGCTGTTGATATATCCATCTTCGCCAGATCTAGGGGGCGCCACTCAGGGGGCCATGTTTCTAGCATTGAAAAGACCACATCATTAATGGTGATGAAGGGGTGCTTGGTCCATTGTTGCTTCAGGTCCTTACGCACCTTGATGTACACATCATACATGTCCTCCTTGAAGTCTTCAAAGCTCTGTAGACGACTATACATGGTGGGCGACAGGTGTGGCCATCTATTGATCCACATCCGAATGCTCACCTCCATGAGCACCCAAAAGATATTAGTCTCGTGAATCCACTTTGTGTCCTTGATGGCCTAGAGTGACACATACTTTGTAGCCTCTGGTAAGTCCTATTCAATGCTAGGGAACTGACTGTCCTCGGGAAGTTCCCCTGTCACCAGTAAAATGGACAAGAGCAACCACGCGTAGTGGAAGGTCTTTCTGTTGGGTCCCTATAATACTAGTGATTACCCCATTACTATTGTAGTTATACCCCTCATTTATATTGTTGTTCCCCTATTACCCACATATTGTTATTTCTGTGCCCCATAGAATCCCTCTATTATTATTTTTGTGGCTTTATATTATTATTGTTAGGTCGGCTGGATTATATTGTGACTCCTTAGACTCCTATATATAGAAAGGACGTTTTGTTCATTTGTATCATCCAAGAATTGTTTCATTTATGTAATGTAAAGGAGGTTTCCCCCTCGAAGAGGGGCTGAATTCTAAGGCGTTGATCTATATTTTCTATCTTTTCTTGAGCTGGTTTCATAACATTTGGTATCAGAGCTTTGGATTCTAGGGTTTCGCTGCTCCAAACAGGTCATCGTGGCATTTTCGCTATAACTTCTTTTCTGTGATGTTTCAGAAGTCGCAAAAAAAAACCCATTTGAGAAGAATTGACGCTGAACGTTGGGTCTGAATTTCAGAGCTTTTTGCGGAACATTTTCGGAGATATGATCTGAGGAAGTTGGTCTTTTTGCAGACTCCTGAATTACATTCAAAACAGGTGACCTGGGGAAAATCGTCATAACTTTCTCTCTGAGGATCAGATTGAAATTTCGTAAAAAGTTCCAGAAAGAGGACGGACTGTAGTTTCTTGTGGGTGTTTTTTAGATCCAAAGGTCGAAACAGTGACTCGTGGTACGTCATACAAGTTCGCTCTACTGAACTAGTCTATAATCAAGTCACTGTGGGAGATTTCGTATAACTCTTCCTTGGAGAATCCA
>APFE030169729.1:10001-34359 GCA_000404065.3 Pinus taeda | reverse complement strand
GGGGGTTCGATTCATTACGATGGAATAATCCCAGATCCTATCTAACTTGTTGTATAACCTACTTTCTATAGAAAGAATTTGCTACGCGAAAAATGGGAGAGCCCAAGTTTGATAAAAATATTCCAAGTTGAAGAGGTAGGCCTAGAATAATAGTACCTCACAACAGTTTATGTAGTTTGTACTCGTTGTGAAAGAAATCATCATTTATGCCATCTCAATGTTACTGTATACCTTCCTCTATGAAGGTTTGACAACCCTAGCATATACTACTGCATAATTGTTCTTGCTAAGCATAAAATGTTCCTTAATTAAAGTTACATCACCATGGATTACACAGTTGGAGTTGGCTAACGAAATATAAAAGGACATATTTGGCTTGTCGATTTTAGATTGCACACTTGGAGCTGGTCGGGGTAATATCCAATGACATATTTCACGTGTCAATTTCTTTGTTTGTAGTGGGCTTGCAAAGTGTAATCCATGCATGAAGGTGGGTTTCGTTTTTTTTTATGGGCATGCACATGTAATGTGGTGGCTTTCGTATTTTCACATTCGAGGCTATAATTTCACTTTATAATATTTTAACCTGTGATAGAGATGCAACTAATGTAATAAAGGGCATGTTTGATTCCATTTCAATGCTTAGGAAGGGATGCTGGCCCCATCAAATGGCTAGGCAAGGACGCTGGCACGATCAAATCATTAGCAAGGAACCAGAACTTGGGGTGCCCCATTTATCCTATTTATTATACACTATCTCTCATTGCACTCCATTAGTCGAGGAGTCATGGTTTATATAATCAAAACCTAATGAGAATGACATTTTTTCACCCTCTAAACATTCACCTCAACATTATGTTTGTTTTGATAGTTTAATTAAAATTTGATTCAAGATAAATGTAAACTCTTTTTTGTTTCCCTTTCGATATATAATATGCTACAACTACCTTATGGTACGCCAGAGAAAAGATATATTTACTAGAAAGAACACACAATTATGGTAAGTTCATAAATATTTTTTAAAACACAAGTATCGATAAATATTTTTGTACAACTAATAATTCCTATCAAAGTTTTAGTGCTCGTTGAAATGCCTTCAAATATCCTCCGAGAACATGTTAGAATCCACAATTCGAAAGTTCCCACTCCAACCTCATGTGTAAGGAAACAATGGTTATTGCGAGACGTGACATATATATCAAGGCTTATGAAGGAAGAAGTGAAAAACGTGTAAGCGAGATTAAGAGATTCAATTATATCGGAATAGGAAACAACTCCATTGAAAGTTTTCATTATACTTCTTTATCATCTCTAGACTATTCACTTATGTCAACTTTTACTTAATTTATGATCATCTAGCATTGCTCGGAATTATATTTCTACCAAATGTGGATTGATCATGTCTTTGAACTACAAAAAATTATTGGCACACACTTACAAGCAAGGATTCCACTACTTGTGATCCTCATTGATAATACATGTGGAGAACCAAATGTAATAATATTTCTTTAAACTTGGGTCATGGAAAGACTTAGAATGTAACTCAAGATATAAACATTCTCAAAATAATTATTGTCAAAAGAAAATTTCCATATATAAGTCCCACTCCATATATAAGGTGGAAGACAATGGGTTCTGTGAATTTCAAAGCATGGCTTTTAACCCATTTGGTATATATATATATATATATAGATATCACTCCATCTATACGGCTATATTGCTAAGCTATACATACTTAATGTTCTCTTATATGGCTAAGTTATGCATACTTGCATGTTAAATGGTGTTTGGGAGGGAGTGTGAATGTAACTTCCACTAATTTGTGCCTTGCAATGCTATCCATTGCAAATGACCATTTAAGAACTTATTTCTCTCAAAGGCTACTTTCCTAAGGATTGTCAAACGTGAAAGTGGCATCGTTCTTTCATTGATTAATAAAAAATGGACGGGAAATCACCCTCTTTTTTTTTCGATGCTCGTTATTAAACGAAAGTTTTCTATTATTTTCTTCACAGATTCAGATACTGTAGCTGCATTGTGAAGCACTAGGGCTTCGTTTCAACTAACAAGCAACCCACTATTTACAATTTTAGATCTTTTGGGTAGGGCTTCGCCCACTATTTGCACTTTTAGATCTATTGGCTAGGGCTTAGTTTCAACTAACAAACAGCCCATTGTTCACCCTTCCAAATATACGAAGAAAATCATAATGGAATTATAATCAAATTTATATATGAATCTAACACTATTTAAAATTAAAATAAATAAAAGTGGTTTTCCCATTTTTACTTGAACAAAAAATCCAGGAATAGGAGAAGATTTATCCTACGCAAACTTTGGAGCCGGGAATAGGAGAAGATTTAGCCTCGGCAAACTTTGGAGAAGAAAATTATTGACCAAAAAACAATTCAAATAGCTTCAGAAAAATCAGTGGTTCAACAACTTACCAATTTTTTTAGATAAATACAACACTAAATCTTTGAAAAAACAGTAAATTAATTAGAATTACAATAACATCACATTAGATTACAATATCTCTTTTATACTTGTCCACACAAACATTAGACAATACTTTATTATTATTATTATTATTGTTGTTATATTAAACATATTTAATAATAACAACTGTTCATACTCCATCTTTACTCTCGATCTACCAAGCCCCGTGAGGGATCAAATCTTATTTTTCACTTTATGCTAGTGCACATATCAAGATATTTGATCCCTCTCCAAGCTTAGTAGATCTAGATTAAAGATGGATCTATGCTGATTTCATTTCCCCCTTTCAATAGTCTACATTCCATGTGAATACCATGGGTCAATACCATTGATTTTCAATACCATGTGTCATCTTTATTTTTATTAATATTAATATTAAGGTTAAGAATGTTTTTTGCATAGTATTAATAATAATTTGGCGCATGGTATTTGGCCCATATACCTCACCTAAATGAAACTTTTTTTTGAGTATTCGTAAATATAAAGTGAGATCTACCCTATACTGGGTAGGTGAGATCTACCTCATATTAAATATCTACCCCATACTGGGTAGGTGAGATCTACCTCATACTAAATATCTACCCCATACTGAATTGTAAAACCCCTATGGACACAATAATAAAATTACCAATTCACTACATGCAAAATAATCATAACAATTCACTACATGCAAAAAAATTACAGCAAAAAAGTCACCACATGCAAAGTAATTACAACTAGAGAGTTACCGCATTCAAAGTGCAAAGGGTGTAATCTATAACATAATCATGTATACATGCAACATATTTCTATCAACGTACTAACAATGTTACATTACTTATCACTCTCACATCCCATCGCCTATGTAAATTTGACTACATTTTTTCGTTTATTATCCCAAATAACGAGAAATTTTGTGTCATAAAAATTCCCATCCCATAGTATAACAATGGCTTGAATTTGCAAAAATTGCTACTGGAAAAGGTCGAAGTGCCAAAATGCGTAAGAAATGTGTACACTCAACATGTTGTTTGCAGCGAAAATAACATATTTATCGTAAATAACATACAATTATGGTAAGTTCATAAATAATTTTTAAAACACAATTATCAATAAAATATCCTTCAAATATCCTCCGAGGACATGGTAGAATCCACAATTCAGAATTTCCCATGCCAAACTCATGTGTAAGGAAACAATGGTTATTCTGAGATGTGACATAAAGATTGAGGCTTATGAAGGAAGAAGTGAAAAATGTGTAAGCGAGATTAAGAGATTCAATTATGTTGAAACGATAAATGAAATAATGAAGAAAAACAAGAAACAAGAAAGCTCAACTGAATAACCAAGATAAGAAACTGAATTGGAACTGAATAGGTTGTTATTCAACAATGATTCTCCGCATATTTCATTTCTTGGGCATTGTGATTATTTTATATCATGAACTGTCGTTATATAACTAATATATCGGTATAAAACTGTCAAACTAATTTGTTACATTTACCCAAAATTTTACTAATTTGTTGTCAAACTAACAAAACTCCACCTTGACAACAATTTTCCTAATCCCTTGCCCATGCCCATTCATCATCTTTTCTACAAGCCAAGAGAAGCTAAACACCACCGCAGCTTCTCTATTGTTATAGGATTTGTGAATATGTCTGCACAATTCTCTCGTGTATGGACCTTTTGAAGAGCTACTTTTCCGCCATCGATCACATGTCTCAGAAAATGATACCTTACATCAATGTGCTTGGTTCTGCTGTGATAGGCAGGATTTGTAGCCAAGTGAATAGCACTTTGACTGTCATAGAGTACATTCACTTTCTCCTGCTTTCTTCCAATTTCATCGAGCAGACCCTTTAACCAGATTGCTTCTTTACTGGCATCTGAGGCAGCAATATATTTGGCTTCAGTAGTGGACAATGCAACTATTTCTTGAAGCTTTGACATCCAACTAATTGTTCCACCTGCAAGAGTAAAGACATAACCTGTAGTAGATCTTCTTTTGTCTAAATCACCTGCATAGTCAGCATCTACATATCCGCAGACTGATCCTTCACTACCATTAAAGATGATGCAATGGTCAATTGTGCCTTTTAGATATTGAAGCACCCATTTCATTGCTTGCCAATGTTCTTTACCTAGATTTGCCATGAACCTGCTGACAACTCCAACTGCATGTGAAATGTCAGGTCTTGTAGATACCATCACATACATTAATTTTCCTACCGCATTTGCATATGGTACATGAGACATATACTCCTTTTCTTCATCAGCTCTAGGACTTAAAACCAAAGAAAGCTTAAAATGGGAAGCTAGTGGAATATTAACAGGTTTCACATTGTTCATAGAGAACTTTTCAAGTATTTTCTCCACATACTCCTGTTGTGATAACCAAAGCTTACCATTTTTCTTGTCTTTGTGTATCTCCATGCCCAAGATATGTTTTGCTGCTCCAAGGTCCTTCATATCAAACATCCTAGAGAGTTGAGCCTTTAACTTGTTGATCTCTTCCATGATTTTGCTTGAAATAAGCATATCGTCAACATACAAAGCTAAGATAATGAATATCCCATTGAAACTTTTGAAGTATACACAATGATTATACTCACTTCCTACAAAGTTCTAGCTCACCATGAAGGAATCAAACTTCTTGTACCATTGTCTGGGAGACTGCCTCAGATCATACAATGATTTCCTGAGCTTGCAAACTAATCTTCTGCTGCGACCTCGTACAAAACCTTCTGGTTATTCCAGATATATCTCTTCGTTCAAATCACCATGTAGAAAATTTGTTTTAACATCTAACTGTTCTAACTCATGATTAAGCAACGCAGTTAGTGCCAACACAGTATGAATAGAAACAAGTTTTACAACTAGAGAAAAAATCTCATGAAAGTCTATACCTTCAACCTGAGAATACCTTTTTGCTACCAGTCTCGCCTTATACCTTTCGATACTTCCATCAACTTTTCATTTCAGCTTGAAGACCCATTTGCATCCAACAACACTTCTCCCTTCAGGAAGCTCTACAACATCCCAGGTATTTTTCTTGGCTAAGGAGTCCATTTCTTCTTCCATAACCACTTTCCATTTTTCGCTATCTGTATCATCTGCTACTTCCTAATAACAAGAAGGTTCCCCATCTTCAGTAATCAAAGCAAAAGATGAAGTAGAATCTTCATACCCTTTTGGAATTTTCCTTTCCTTTGTAGTCCTTCTTAGAGCAACTGGTTGCTGAACTGGTTCAGAAAGTTGCACTAGTTCAAAAGCTTCAATGGCTTCCTTTGTGTCTTCAACACCTTTTTCTCCAGAGATTTCTCCTTCCTTTTGACTGTCACCGAAAAGTCTAGCCTCCAACTGAACTCGTTGATTTGGCGATACCTGTTCATGTTCAATTCTTTCAACAGTTGATTTTAAAAGAGAGGATTCATCAAATGTTACATCTCTACTAATGGCTATTTTCCGCAATGTAGGATCCCACAACCTATATCCTTTCACTGCATAGTCATACCCAACAAAGACATAACATTGCGACTTTGGATCTGATTTTGAACGCTGATTTTTCGGAATGAGAGAATAAGCACCACATCCAAATATCCTCAAATGTGAATAGTCACAAGACTGACCCATCCAAACTTCTTCAGGAATTTTACAATCAATTACTACTGAAGGTGATCTGTTAACTAAATAACAAGCAGTAGATACTGCTTCTGCCCACAACTCCTTTTGCAAGTTAGCATTGTTGATCATGCTTCTGGCTCTTTCTATAAGAGTTTGATTCATACGCTCAACAACACCATTTTGCTGAGGAGTATAAACAACAGTTTTGTGTCTAACAATTCCCTCATCCTTACAGTATTGTTCAAATTCACCTGAAGTGATCTCACCACCATTGTCAGTTCTTAAGCATTTAATAGATTTGCCTGTTCTTTTCTCTACCATTACTTTAAATTGTTTAAAGACATTTAATACATCAGCTTTCCTTTTTAGCATAGAGATCCAAACTTTCCGGGAGTAATCATCAATAAACGTTAAAAAATACAGTGCACCTCCATATGACATAACAGGGGAAGGTCCCCACAGATCAGAATGAATATAGTCTAAAACATCTTTACTATTGTGATTTCCAACTTTAAATCTCTCTTTACATTGTTTTCCATACACACAATGTTTACAGAAATCTAAATTTAAGGATTTCAGACCGGGAAGAGATTTACATTTCATCAATATCTGAAGACCTTTCTCGCTCATATGACCCAGTCGCTGATGCCGTAGACGAGTTCCTGCTTCTTCCTTTTCTGACGCAACCGCTGCTTCACTGATCTGAGTACTTCCTTTTAACCTGTAAATATTTCTGACCTTTTCTACCTTCATAACCACAAGTGCTCCTTTAAAGACTTTCAAGACACCATCCTGACCTGTAAACTTATAACCATATGAATCCAAAACTCCCAAAGAAATCAAAATTTTCTTCAAATCAGGTACATGTCTAACACTAGTTAATGTTCTAATTGTGTTATCATACATCTTAATTCTGATATCTCCCATCCCAACAGTCTGACATGACATATTGTTACCCATAAACACAGAACTACCGTTTACATTTTCATACGAGGTAAACCAATTTCTATGTTGGCACATGTGATGCGAAGCACCAGAGTCTAATAGCCAGCTATCTAAACCCTGAGAGATATTACATTTAGGTGAAGTTTCATCTATCATACACAATTCTTCAGCAAATAAAACTTCGTCTATCATACCTGAATCGACCTGATTCGCTTCATTCTTCCGGTTTTCAGATTCCTTTCTTTTCCAACACTCCTTCTTCAAGTGTCCTACTTTATTGCAGTTCCAACATTTTGCCTTACACTTCTTTCCCTTCTATTTCGATCTGGAAGTCCCCCTTGGTTTTTCTCCTATTTCCTTTGAGCATCCTCTAGCTACCATGGCTTCTGATGCAGCTGTTTCAGTGCTGGATTTCCTTCGTACTTCTTTAGACAAGAGAGCTCCCACGACTGATTCAAGGAATCAGCAGTGCTCAAGCTAACTGAAGTTACGAAGTGATCCCATGATTCAGGCAGAGAACAGAACAAAGTTATTGCTTTATCTTCTTCCTATATTTTAACTTCCATATCTGTTAATTGACATATTAGTGTGTTAAAAACATTCAAATGTTCTGCAACGTTTGAACCTTCTTTCATTCGAAGACTCTATAACTGTCTTTTCAGATAAATTATGTTGGTCAATGACTTTGTCATATAGAGTTTTTCAAGTTTTTCCCACAATCCTGACGCCATAGTCTCTTCAACAATGTTGAAGAGAACTTCATCCGCTAGGCATAGCCGAATGGTACTGAGAGCTCGGGCATCCAAGTCCTCCCAGTCTGAAGTATTCATGGTCGCAGGTTTCTTAGTTGCCCCATCCAATGCCTTGTGCAACCCTTGTTGCACAAGCAGATCCCTAACCTTTAGTTTCCAAAGAGCAAAATTGCTCTTTTCGGTGAATTTCTCCACCTTGAATATTGCATTCGACATCTTGGCCATTTTCTAAGACTTTCAATCTTCAGTCTAGGGTTTTAAAAAAAATTCAATTTTCTTCTTCAAAAAAAAAATTCAATGCCAACAAAGGATTTCCAAGTTTTAACTCTCCCTACTTCATTTTCTTAAAAAAAATTGCTGAATAATTTTTCTAGGGAAAAACCTCTGTTTTTTTTTTTTTTTTAATTCAAATAAAACCCTTTTTAAAAAAAAAAAACTTTTTTTCTCCTTTCCTTTTAAAAAAAAATTGTTTTCTTGTTTCCTGACTTTCTCACATTCACCACTTTATTCAAGAAAAATGTCTAAAAAAAAATTTCTTTAAAAAAAAAAAAATACCCGGATTCAGCCGCAGATCCTGCTGGCAGCAACTGGCAACGAACACAACTAGGTTCTGGCAGCAACTGCAGACCACCCTTCCTTCACGGAGGCATTTTGTACTTCACATAGCACACAGGCAAACCAACGCACGTTCCTCTGGCTGCAACCTCTCATCCACGCCACTCTGTTCTAGAATGACGGCAGGGTTACTCACAGCATGCAACAACGATTCCACTCTATTCTGGAACGACAACTACACACCAGGATTACGCACAGCACGCCTAAAACGATGGCAAGGTTCTGGAATAACGACTGTAGTTTGACTTACGCAACTGGTTACGCACAGCACGCCTGGAACGATGGCAGGGTTCTAGAACGATGGCTGCAGTTTGACTTACGCAACAGTCTCTTCAGGAACACTTCCTTCATGCACACCTCATGCAGATCCTTTCTTCTTCACGTCTTACTCGGCCCTCATAGCTCTGAAATAGCCACCAATCGCTTGGCCCTCACGTCTCACGCATGCAGCCTTATTTTTGAGTTACTCCTCACGCTGAATGCAGGGACATCATTCACGAAAAACGCCCAGGCTGGCTTAGCATGGAGGAGGTCTTTGTCTAGGTTGAAGAGTCTCATGGAAAACTATTGTAGGTAGATATCTTGACTAGATTTTCCCCTAGATAGGGGTTTTTCTGTGATAGAGTGCTTGCATCTTGTGTCTTGTGTTTTTGTGATCTTCATGCACACATAATTTGGTAATTTCATGGTGATAGATAATATAACAAATAAATAAAAGAAGGAAACATAATTCACAAGTAATTATTAATAAATACAAATGTAACCCTAAACCTACTAGCACTGATTTCTTAACATGGGATCATAGCTAAGGTCAAAGAAGATTGAAGATCACTTCGTTGGCTGATTACTCCCCCTACGATAAGAATGGGATTCAATACTGTAGGAAGTTGTATCAAGAGTATATTTTACTACTTATTCAACAAAGTCAAAATTCAAGGGTTCTTGGATGCTCTTATAGGCTCTCTTAATGACGATAATGCATGAATTTGAGATGCTAGAAATTCCACAGTAGCCATTTTTGAATGTCAATGTTTCGATTCTATATTAAGACTCATTGTCAGGGAAAAAGTCGAGGAGTAGAAGAAGAGAAATGGAGTAATAAATAGAAATTGATCAATAGAATGGACTGATAGAGAAATGAAAGCTAATAATATGTTACGTTTTTTTAATTAATGATATAATATTGTATTATTATTTTAATTAGATTATGTTTTTATATAAATATTTATTGAAATACCTTAATCTATTAAATATATTAATAACCATTATGGTATGTTAACATATTAATAATGATTAAATATATTTGAATTAATATGAATTTTAGTTATTTTAAATTGAAAGTTATTTTTGTATTAATTTTTTATTAATGATATAGTATTTAATTATTATTTTACTTTATTTTAATTTGATTAAATTAAGTTATGATTATAATGTTTTTATATATAAATATTAATTCAAATACCTTAATTTATTTAATATATTAATATCTATAAGTCACTGTTATGGTATGTTAATATATTTAATAATTGATCAAATATATTTGAATTACTATGTCTTTTATTTATTGTAAATTGAAATTTATCTTATTTTAGTTTAATGAATCAATGAAATGTTAATTAATATGTTTGTCATATAGATATATTTAATTAATTTTTATTTTAAATATATTAATATATTCAAATGTAAATTTAAATATATCGATATATTTTAATACTAATTAAATATATTTTAATTAAATTACTTGATTTAATATTTTTAATGGAAGTAGATAAGGATTAAGGAATAGAGGTGGTTGAGGTGGTTAGGGTAGAAGGGTTAGCTTGGAGGTTGCGCCTTTGAGTGAGGAGGGTTATCCAAATCATGTTGACCTCAATCCCACCATCTCTATTGAGATTGATGGGGTTTATCATGATCTCGATCTCTTCACGTATGGTTCTTTTGTAATAATCATTCTCCCTGGAGACTATTTCAATGTCTTCGAGGGCACACATGATGGTTAGTCTTGGATGAATGTTCGGCAAGAGCTAAGGATCTGATTCTCCATTTCTTCATATTTGCAGCATGCTCTTTGAGTCCAAAGGATCTTCCTGTCTCACCAATGTAACATTTACCACAAGAGAATTTGACTTTATAAACGCCTTTTTGTTGGAAGTGTCAAGGTCATCATTCACATATTTTATCTTATGTTGTATCATGCTCATTGGTTTGAATGAGTTTGTTATACATATCTTTCTTAGGAACCTAGCTAGTTTGTCAGTGACTCCCTGAATGTAAGGGAGATATTCTTTCTAAATAGGGTTTGAGGGTTGGAAGAGGGGGGTCTATAAGAAGTTTTGAATTCAGATTTTATGATGGCTCTATTGATATCTTTGTACCTCTAACTAGTGTTTAAGAAAACATTTTTCAGATATTCGATCTCCTCATCTACATACTCCTTGTCATATAACCTTTGGTGAAGAGTACGTTGAGAGCCCCCATCTTCTAGGACGGGTAGTGATGAGAATTCGCATGCAGGTAGCTATCCGTGTAAGCCTTTTTCTGAATACTTTATGGCCCAACAATCCATCTATTTTCCTAATAAGAAGAATGTAAAGGAATGGAATGTAGATGTTCTCCTCACTATCCATTGTGAATTTAATTTCGTTAGAAATTCTATTAAGGTGATTCAAGAATTTTTTAAGCTCAGAATCTCCATGCTGTGAATTCACACTGGTATCATCAATGAACCTAGTCCAAAATTAGGGCTTAAGAGGGTAAGATTCCAAGGCATTCTTTTCAAATTTCTCCATGGAGAGGTTGGCTACTATGGGGGATAATTTCGACCCCATAGCCACCCCTATGAAATTGAGAGACAATAAAATCTATGTTATTAATGGACTGGGATCAACATCATCGAAGCTAGAGAAAGGAATCTAAGGAACCTCTAGAAGTTGATTAAAGGATCATATAAGGAGACCTTATAAGGAAATAATATTACTATCTTTAGGAACAATGTCTAACACAATAAAGGGAGAGAACAAATTAGAAGAGCATCCAATTACAATGCTTGGAATAAGAGGATAGATATCATCCTCGAAAAGAATAAAGTCTTTGATCTAGTAAAAGGAAAAGTGAAGAAGTCTACAAAATCAAGAAGTCTAAAGGGACAAGGATCAGGCAAAATTTACTAAATAAGTTTCACCAAAGAAGTACATGATGGAAGGACCTGAAGTCAAGGACCTATTTGCGAGGAACTCTTAGGGGTCCTCTAACCTTTGCATGTCATTTTGCTCTAAGTATCCCTCAAGCTTGGAGGGAGCCCTTACTAACTTCCAAAAGATAAGTATCTTATTACCTTTTAATTTTTAGTTTTCCTAACTTATCTAAGCTTGTTTGCATTAAATACTAATCACATTTATATTCATATTTTCATTGATTAGGAAAAACTTCCTAAAGACTCAAGGAAGGATGACTCATAAGACAAAGTACTGAAACTACAAGGTTTGTTAAGAAACTAAAAGGTATGTCTTCAACTATAATTTTTTCCTCTCTTCATGATATTCATTCTTGATAAACTATTACTAACATATTTTTTTCTAGCTTTCTTGAATCTTAAATATTCTTGATTGGGTGATTCATCATTAGATAAATATACCCTCCTCATATCTTTGATTACTCTTGTGGAACCCGAGAAAGGTTCATTGTGAAAATGCTAACTTAAGGGTATGTCGATGATTATGTGTTAAACCCTAACCTACTTAGGTTTATTATTGAAATAAAATGTCTGATGAAGTCATGTTTGGGGATTTTGGTATGGTTATGGAAACCCTAACTTGTTAGGGTTGAATGGTGATGATTGAAATCCCAAACCTTTGAAGTATTGATAATTTATGGTTTGATATTCTTTGTATTGAAACCTTAAATCCTTAGGGTTTGGTAGGGTGTATAAGGAAGACCCTTATAATTTCTTAAAAATGAAATCCTTGGCATGTGTGTGTTTGTCCAATAAAACCTATTTTGAACAAGTTTGTATTGATATTTGTGTAGTTGGGTTTTACTAACACATGTTATGATATTCTTGTGCTTGATGATGGGATCATAGATGTATAGGTTGACCTATTTGTTGATGGTCATGATTCTTAGGGTTTGTAACTAAGCCCTAGTTGTTACACAATAATTTGTCACACCTCCTACACTTCCCTATGAAATACCCCGAAGTGCCTGAAACATGAGCATAATGTAGTGTAATCATTCATATATGTAGCTCAAATCCTCCCTAAGACATTGATTATAAAATGCCTTGAGCTTCCCCTCAAGGAAATAGCTCTAAAACCCTAATTTGAGAATCATCACCCTTATGAGACTAAAAACCATGATGATCGCGTGTTGCACTATACCAAACTCGTGATGGCATCACTATGTTTGCTTGTATACCCGTGATGATCCCAAAAAGGCAATTTTCCCAAAGAGGATGAGAAGCTTCATGATCTAGAAGCTTCCACAGTGACGAGCTAGAGGTTGTTTTGCATAGATGAGGTCAAATTATCCCAACTTGGCTTCTTCGTCTCATCCCTATGAGCTACATCCTTGAGATGAGGGACTACTCCTATAATTGGATAGATCCTAACTCACTTTCCTAGCATATATATACATCATATCCCATTCCCAAATGGTTAAAGGCTGGTTGGTCTGGTTGGTCTTTGTCTATTTGCACCCTTATGCTAAGATTGTGCCTATATGCTATTCATTTGGCTTGAAGAAGGAGTGCTTGGAGAGCTTAGCTTGGACTTGGATATTCATTCAAGGAGAGCCTATCAACATCAAGGCTTGGGTTTATGCTTCCCCGTATTTTCTATTAATAAATAATTACTAGTTCAATTTCCCTAAATGTGTATGCTCATGTATCATTTAGCTTAACATTCTTGACCAGTTAAGTAGGTTGCTTTTGAATATGTTATTTGTGTTTACATGCCTTGTTGTCTCTTGATCTCTTGAGCAGGTGCATAAATGCTGAGAGTAGTAGGAATGAGGCCATGACACAAGTGATTCAAGGTCTTTAACAAAGGAGATCAAGATAACATCAAAACAAGGTAGGTCATCTTCTTCATCTCTCTTTTCAATTGCAACTTAGGAAAGTGTCTAGTAGATTGTCACTTCAGTTGCTAGAATCACTAATTGGGCTAGAAGCATTGTCTCTGTCTACAGAGAGGATTTACCTAGACAAAAAAATGGCAACTCCATTGGGGAAGCGATAACCATTTCCATTCAGTCATTCACCTTGAATTTGTGATGAGTTTGGCCAACCATCAGTTTTATACCTTCTTTGATTTTTTGTAACTATTTTCACTCGCTGGTGATTGCTTGAGGACATTGATTTTTGTCTTGCGTTGAAATTTTTTAATTTTTTCTTCATTTTTCTCATCCATCGCAGTTTTCTTCCTGACAGTCACAATGAAATCACTGACGTTTTAATGATAGTCATGATTATCATTGTTTTCCCTTAATAGATGCGACGATCTGAGTGTATAAGAGAAAAAATGTTTTTCTTCTTGTTTTTAGTCTGTGTCCTTGTGATTTTCTAGAGTGTCTATGGTGTTTTTAATTGATTATCTTTATTAATTTGCAAAATTTGTCTCACTGGCTTTGAAGTGAAATCTGATTGAGTTCTAGGGTTTCTAGTCAATTGGACATCACTTGCTCCTTGTTGGTGTCATTGAGATGTTTTTTTGCTGATTGATTGAGTTTTGTTTTTTTTGGAAATCATTGGAAACATCGTTTTACATTTATTTTAGCTTTCATTTCAAAATCTAATTTTCGTGAAAATGCACTAGATTAGTTGCATTGAAAAGTTATTTTTTGAGATTCATCATTGAAAATATATTACCCTTTTCAGTGATTGAAAGATAAATAATGTATTATGTGTATCAAATCATTAAAAATGGAAAGAAAAGCATAATTCATCTAAGTGCATCTTTGTAAAGTAAAACCATTTTTTTCTTTCGAAAAAGTTGCATTTAGGATAGTTAGAAGTCAAAATCATTTTTACTTTTGGCATTGTGTTTGGCAGATGAAAGTGAAAGAAATTTTCATTTTCATTGAGTTGATTGCATTTTCCTGTTCTCATTGCATTAGATTCAATTAATTGAATCAAAGTGAAAATAAAATAATTATTGCATCTTAGTCAAGGAAATAGATTTTCTTTTCTTATAGGATCACATCTTGTCATTGCATTTAGTGAAATGAAATATTAGATTTTATTTTCACATTTTGCATTGTGAAAGTTATTGGAAGGATTTTTTCATGATGCATTTTATTTAATGCATTATTAATTGGAATTTCTTCCCTTGATTAATCTAGCTTTCATAGAAACAATTTTTTTTCCTTTTCTCATATAGTTGCATCATAGGTGTTCAGGTGACATCATTTTGAGCCTTAAAACTAAAACATAGTTGAAGATAAATGTTAGAATCTATCAATTAATCTAAGGAACATTTGAAACATTAATGCTCATACTTAGTGGTCTAGGCTAGAGATGTGTTATAACATTTATAAAATTCAACAACTGTCATTCGTTCTTGCATTAGACAGTGTTAGCACAAACTTGTGCTACCCGTATCATCAAGTATATAAAGGGAGACCCTCATAGGTTTCAAACCTCTATCCATAGGAAGCCAAGTATGTCGCCTTGTAAATGTGATACACCAAACACAACATTCGGGGAAATTGTATGCACATACGTCAAGTCTTTGGTAAATTTATTTGTTAAGGTGTATATTGCAGTTCATAGTTACTTGGTACTCCTTTCTTCCTAGAGTTAACTGAGTGGTCATTTTGATCTTTTTTGACTCTTTAAATTTGAAAAGGTCATCGACCACTTGTCTTTTCAAGCTTGCTAAACCAACAAAAGCGACTATAGTCGCCTTTTAATCCTTTTCTTGACTCTTAAAACATGAAAAGGCAAAGTTTTTGTTTCAAATTCTAAAATTAATTGACCACAGAACAATATCCTTCCTGTGGAAATAATCCTTAGTAGATCTTAGGTTGATACTGATGGCAACATTTCCTGAGTTTACCAGTCATGGAAACCCCCCTGATGGGAATCCTAGTACTTTTCCTTCTTTTGGAAATGATTCTCCTTATGTGGCAACGTTGTCCCTTCGTGGATTGACCATAGGTCTACCAGTTTGGTTTTTTTGACCTCGGTGGTTCTGTGTGTCCAAACTGCTTTTCAACCAAGTTCTCCTCCACCTGAACAACATCAACGTCATGTTGATCCTAAAGCTGAACCCTTGCCTTCTTCCCTATTTCTTCACCTCGTTCTTCCTCTTTGCTTGGTGAAAGTCTAGATTATAGTACCAAGGAAGCTAAGAAGAAGGAGAAGAGGTCGAAGAAGAAGAAGAAAAGTAAGCAAGGGGACAACCAAGCAACCATTGCCACCTATGCAAATAATGAAGAAAAATATTTCAACCAACCCCATAAATTAAAATTCCCTTGCATGTTATGTAAGAGTGATCACCTTCTTTGGAATTTCTTAGTATTCCCAAGATCTTAGAAGTGTGGTCCACAGGTTCACATCGACCTTTGTCATTAGCCTCTGGTAGTCATGCTGGTGATAAACCTTCAACTAGTAAATCCTATGGGAAAAAGGGAAAAGTCAAATTTCCCTGTAATTTGTGTGAAGGTAATCATTCCATTCACCTTTGTCCTCTTATGGATGAAGCTTCTAAAGAGTTGGAAAACCTTACAACTTCTCAAACTCGTCTTCTAGCTGGTTATCGAAAGCTTTCCCTTGAACCTTCACTAGTTGATCTAGCTATTGATCAAAAGTAATGTTTGGTAAACCCCAGTCTCTCTGAAAGTGAGTCTCGTGATTCTATTCTTGATTGACCATTGGTTGAGAAAATAGTAGACTTGACTCCACCTTTAGTTAACTGTACCTTTTCGGTAGAGAGTGAACCCCATATCGCTCAGGTTATTCTGGTTTCTTTAGTTTCGAATGAACTAGAGGGAAATCCTCCCATTTCTAAGGTAAATGAGAGAAGTTATCCTATTACCATAGATCAAGAGGGTAGATCCCTCCAAGTAGTTTAGTCACTTCTTTTGATTGGAGTCGACTGATAAGATATTGCCTTTCGTCTTATGTGCCTTTCCAGATTACAATACATACTTACCAGATGGCCGTACCTAACACACTCATAGATGAGGGCACCTCAGTTAGTATTCTATCCTCAATTGCTTGGCAAGCTTTAGGTTCTCCTCAGCGTGTCCCCATCACCTAAAATCTATTAGCTTTTGATAGAGGAACTAGTCAATCGTTAGGGATCCTTCCTAACTTACCTATTACTTTGGGAGGAAAGGCTATCTATATAGATCTGATGATTGTCCAAGGCCCGTTGGATTTTAATATACTCCTTGGCCATGACTATGTTTATGTCATGGGATATCTTGTCCCTTCTCTCTTTCGAGTGATGTGTTTCCCGCATAAAGGAAGCATTGTGATCATTGATCATCTTACATTCATTTGTCCTAAATCAAGTACCACTCAACCATCATCCCTAAATGGTTCTCATCTGCAAGTGGTATCCCCCCGCCACAGGTTAATTATGTGGCCAACTGTTCCATGCCCACATCTACTGATGATCTAGTAGGTGATGTAGTACACCATGTACTAGGGGCATTGGAGCCCAATTTTTCATTTGGATCGCAAGACATGTATCTCTTCCAGAGTGTTGTTATTCCATCTAATGAGAACCTCTGGGAAGTGATGGCCTATTCTGGGTGGTGATAAAATGCCATGGAGCAAAGTTCCTTGTCTCATGTCAAGCTCGTTAAAAAATGAAACAAGGGTCTTGGATAAGAGTTCCTTGTCTTGTGTCAGGCTCATTAAAAAATGAAACAAGGGTCTTGGAGTAAAGTTCCTTGTCTTGTGTCAATCTTGTTAAAAAATGAAACATGGGACATGAGGATAGTTCTTTTACTATGTCAACCTCATCAAAAATGAAATAGGTCTCCATGAGCATGGCTATTTTCCTGTGTCAAGCTTGTTAAAAAATGAAACAAATCCCCTTTCAATTTGAATCTTTGATTAGATCTCATAAAATCCCAGTTGAGTCTTTCACTTGATCTCGTAAGTAAACCTTCATTCCATCCACCTGTTAGTAACAAATAGTCAACTTTGGTGAATGAAATGAAGCTTGGGGGGCATGTACCTCGAATTGAGTCATTATACTGGGGGCATGCAAACTTATCTCAAGCATAGTTTATCTTTGTTTCAAGCTTCTGTAAAAATGAAACCAAATCCAAGCATAGTTTATCTTTGTTTCAAGCTTGTGTAAAAATGAAACCAAATCCAAGAATAGTTTTTCTCATGTTTCAAGCTTGTGAAAAAATGAAACCATCGTCAAGTATACTCAAGCATAGTTTCTCATGTTTCAAGCTTGTGTAAAAATGAAATGATTCCCACCTTACATCTCATGATTGCTGTTTTTATCAACCGATTTTTTCTAGATGAGCCTTGGTTTGTTCATTCCATCATCACCGTCTCTTTGGCCAATCATGTGCTTTCACTTGGTTGTTTTACCCTTTCCCGAGGAACATTTGCAATGAGTGGTCTTATTAACTAGCCTCTTGACCATTACATTTTTTGAGCAGTTCCATCATCACCAAACTAGTTGCTATCCTTTTATACCACTCGTTCTTCTAGGAAAAGTCATCTTTAAGCCCTTTTCTAACTCTCAAAAACGAAAAATATTGTCGAGTACTTGCCATTTCAAACTCATTAAATAAAATGAATCGACGTCACCTCAGTATACATTTACCCCTTTTTTGGGCTGAGATTGACTATTTATGAAAAAGATACACCTTGGTCGACATGGTCAAGAGGTTCTCTTGGATATTGTTTTCTACCTTTTCGTGTTTGAGAGATAAATTATGAAAAAGGACATGATGGAGTTTTCTTTTTCATCTCTTTTTCAAACTATCTAAATATGAAAAAGACACCAAGTTATTATTATGTCAGACTTGTTAAAGTTTTACGACGAAAGACGCGTCACCATGATGAGACCGAGTTTCTCCTTCTTATGACTCATAAAAATTACTCGGATGGATTCATCTGAAGGGTGAACTTATATGACAAACATATGGTATCCTCTTCAAGCTTGTGTAAAAATAAAGAGGTGTTCACTAGAAATAGTGGGGGAAAAGGTGAAAGTGAAACATCCTGTATATAGGCAACATGTCACTTTTGAACATGACACTCTTCTGCTTTTGTGTTAGGTTTGGGTTATGCTCACTCAGCAAATTGTCCTCCTAGGTTTGAGCGATCCATTTTTGTCTCTCATTTAACTATTCCATTTTTTTATTATGAGCTTTAGTCCTATGTTGACTCAAATGTTGCCACACTCTGGAGTCGTGTGACCAGTGTTCAAGAGAAGTGCTGTCTACAATCATTTATCTATTCATTTTCTGACCCATTGTTACAGTCTTGGATCGTATTCATTTCATTCCACTTTATTCCTTGTCTCATATCGATGATGGGAGATTCATTATGACTCTCCTTCGACGGGTCACTTCCTATTGACTTCACATCATAATCTAGGAAGACGACTTAGAAACTCCCTTTTAGTACCTTAGAGATTGCATGCATTAATGGAAAGTTCTTTGCATTCGATGACAGGGTTTCACTATTTGCCTTCAATCGGGTGATAGCATGAGTGTTCGACTTCAACTTTGTTATCAGATTCATGGATTGTACTATCCCACCTTGAGAACCATTGTCATTACTGGTGGTTCCTCTCATGCCCCTTAATGGTCCACATCAATGGCCGGTAATTAGGTGGTTTTCCAGCATGTTCAACTGCAACATATTCATTTGCATTTTAGAATTCATACTTTGATCGAGTTGGGACGGAGTGAAAGACCCTGCGTTTTGACTAATATAACTCAGGCTGCATGGAGTTATGTATTATTCAGGATTGTACACATGCTTCTGCTATACAAATGGTTGTGACCATACTATGGGACTTTACATTTATGATGATCCTTTTATATTGGATGGTTGTGTCCATGCCTTGGATCTTAGATTTACAAATGATCCTTCTCATTGGATGGATGTGACCATGCTATGGATCCTTTCATAAAGTCCCTTCTATCTAGATGGTTGTGTTCGTACCATGGATTCATGTTTTGATATCAGATATGTATATGTATATGTGTCGTTGATTTGCAGGTCTCGTGACAGTGTTTGTCCTCTTCCTTGAAGAATCTCATAAAGCATCTCATGTACCACTCCCCATTCTACCTTCATGCTTTTGGGGCATCTGTTACACAATATTTTGTCACACCTTCTGCACTTCCCTATGACATACCCTAAAGTTCCTGAAACATGGCTGTAATGCAGTGTACTCATTCATATATACAGCTCAGATCCTCCCTAAGACATCGATTGGAAAATTCCTTGAGATTCTCTTGAAGGAAATAGCTCTAAAACCCTAATTTGAGGATCATCACCCTTATGAGACTAAAAACCATGATGATTTCCTATTGCACTATACTAGACCTATGATGACATCGCTCTGTTTGCTTGTATAACCACGATGATCCAAAAAAGGCAATTTTTCCAAAGAGGATGAGAAGCTTCATGATCTAGAAGCTTCCAGAGCGTGGAGCTAGAGGTTTCTTGGCGTAGATGAGGTTGAATTGTCCCAACTTGGCCTATTTGTCTTATCCCTATGAGCTACCTCCTTGAGATGAGGGCCTACTCCTATTTTTGAAGAGATCCTAACTCCCTTTCCCAGCCTATATATTCATCCTTTCCCATTCCCAAATGGTTAGAGGCTGGTTGGTCTTTTCCTATTTACACCTTTATGCTAAGATTGTGCCTATATGCTATTCATTTGGCTTGGAGAAGGAGTTCTTGGAGAGATTAACTTGGACTTGGATATTCATTCAAGGAGAGCCTATCAACATCAAGGCTTGGTTGTATGTTTCCCCTTATTTTCTATTTATAAACAACTGCTGGTTCATTTTCCCTAAATGCGTATGCTTATGTATCATTTAGCTTAAGATTCCTTGATCAGTTAAGTAGGTTGCTTTTGAAAATGCTATTTGTGTTTTCATGCCTTGCTGTGTCTTGATCTCTTGTATAGGAGGATAAACAGTGAGAGTAGCACGAATGAGCCCATGATGCAAGTGATTCAAGGTCTTCAACAAAGGAGACAAGATAAAATTAGGATGAGGTAGGCCATCTTCTTCGTCTCTCTTTTGAGTTGCAACTTAGGAAAGTGTCTAGTATATTTTCACTTCGGTTACTAGACCCACTCATTCGGTTAGAGAGATCATATCTGTCTGCAAAGAGGATTTACCTAGACAACACTAGTTGAACTTTGATTCTCTAAGACGATAGTATTTGTGAATTCTAGGGTTTTGTAACTAACCCTTAGTGAAAGTCAAAATCTCTAATATATAATGGCAATATGATAAATTGAGATTTGTGTAAAGTTGTTGAAATCTGAGTTTTAGTTATGATTGATGTTTTGAGAAAATATAGGGTTTGCAACAAACCCAAGTGAAAACTAGTCATATTGTTGATTGAGCTGTGATTGGTTTTGATTTTTAAAATTTCATATATGAAATCTAGGGTTTGTATGAAATCCTAGTAGGATGTCTAACATATGAATTTTGAAAGTTTTAGATACATTATAGATCTATATTTGTTTGAATTATTTTTAGGGTTTGCAATATGATGTAGTAGAGTATGTCATACATTTGGAAGAAACATTGAAACCCTAGATGTAATGAAAGTTATTATGAAATGCTCAAAGTATTGATGAAATAGTCTAAGGTTTATGGCAAAATCCCTAGCAAAAAGTTGAAGAGTATGTGTCTCTTGTTTGTAATTATGTTTGGGCATATGATATATAAAGTTGAATTATTTTGTGATTTTTAGATGGTTAACTTCATTCTTCTATATATTTGGTTGCACTTGCTATCTAAGTTGTGTAGGTACACAATATTCAAGATGGTGGAGATGTTCGTAAAGTAAATTTGATATGATAAGCATGATGTGAATAATGATGGTCACGCTAAGTCTAATGAGAAGGATGGAAGCCATGAAAAAATTCTCTAATGTCGTAGAAAAGAAGTTGAGCCCCCTAGGTTAATATGGAGCTTGGGTATATTCCTTGTATAGGAATGATTAGATCCTCCCTCATTAAGAGGGAATGGTGGATATGGTTCTCTACTTCATGTGTCATGCACTAGACCAAGACTAAAAACTATAATTTTTAGTGAAGGCCATGAGTAAGAGAAGAAATTGGAGAATGTACTTTGAAGGTTTGTTGAGATAAGAAGAGTTAAATCTATTTGTAGAATATGTTGCTGCATGAAAAGAAGGAGAGGAAGTTGTATGGTTGAGGAATATTCTATCAAGATTCATCAGGAAAGCTCTAATTCCTACTATGAAAAGTTGAGAAGTAACAACAACTTTTCTGGAAGATCACATAGGTATTTTTTCATTTATATACATTTTAAAGTTTGTTAATGATTGGGCTTGTGTTTTTACAGGTAAAATTGCTCGAAGGTGTGATAGCATGCTTTTACATGCTTATGGTTGTCAATAAGTTTAATCGGGAGATATGTGTAGTTGATTTGTTTGATCGAGGAGGACTTGTTAGCAAATGCAATAATCAGGAAGTCGAGGCTTTGTGTGATACATTTCTTGCAGAGGACATCTATCCAACACTACGTGTTGATGTCTAGTTCCCGAAGTAGGGATGGTGGCATTGGTCGTAGAGCTTTGATGTCAGATACACACCTAGATCCATGGGTTGATGGTTAGTAAGTAAGCCTGATGTAGCCTAGAGAGGCTGAAATCTTTAGTCCATCTTAGTCCTAGTTTGATAGATTTCCATGGTAAGGAATCTAGTCCATGGAATTTTGGTGACTAAACTCTTCACAGTTCATATAGTTTGAGATATTTGATATTAATACCTCCCTAGTTAAGAGGGAGTGTTGAAAAATGTAACTAGGTTCGGCCTTCATAAAATGTACTTGTTAAAAGAATTTTTATTATTGTTACAATGACTTATTAAAGTATGGTTTTCATGATTGGGTGATCATTTTATTAGTCAAAGTCGCCATTGTGGACTCCTAGGATTAATACATAGTTATTATAGTCATTTTATATTTATGATACCCTTCTTGGGCTTCCAAGTGATGTAAAAAGAATTATTTTTGAGTAAAAAATGAATTATGTAACCTCCACACCAATTTAGACTCAAGAAGATCAAGTCAGCCTCAAGGAAGGAAATTCAACCTCATTGGAAGGCTATATATACAAGGAAATTAGACTTCATTTGGGGCATCTCACTCTCTCTCATATAATTTGATATCTGAAGTTGGAAGCTGGGAAAAATGCGAAGGTGAAGAAGGAGGCTAAAAGGAGTGTGATTCTGGTCAACAAGGAAGGGAAGGAAAAAATCAAAGTTTTAGTATCTCTCTTTGTCTCTCTCTCTCTCTCTCTCTCTCTCTCTCTCTCTCATGTGGGCTAGTTTAGGAGATTGAAGTCTCCTTGTCAAAGTCGAAGTTGTTGTTGATGTGAGAGACTATCAAATCAAAGTTTCTTCTGATGCCGAAAGTTGCCAAGTCGAAGTTATTGCTAATGATGGAAGCTTCTAAGTTGAAGTTTCTACTAATGCTGGAAGCTTCCAAGTCAAAGTTGTTAGGGTTGAAGTGCTTCTACTACTAGGTCAAAGGCTGGATCAAAGAAGGAGAGGCTGGCTTGGTGTGGAGGAGGTCTTTGTTTAGGTTGAAGAGTCTCAAGGAAAACTATTGAAGGAAGAGATTTTGATTGGGTTTTCCCCTAGATAGGGTTTTTTTCACTGGAAGAGTGCTTACATATTGTGTCTTGTATTTTTTTGATCTTCATGCACACATAATTTTGTAATTGCTTGATGAAAGATAGTATAAAAAATAAGTAAAAGAATCCAACATAATTCACAAGTAATTATCAAGAAAGAGAAATCTAACCCCTAATCCTACTAGCACTGATCTCTCAACATAAGCTCCATGTTCTTTGAACAACCCAAGATTATTGCTTAGGGTCAACATGAGGAGGCTTAAATTATAGTGTATATCTATGACTTGTTCTTCTAGCCATATAAACCTCTCCTTTGCTAGATCCTAATGGTTATCATAAATTGATTTTTCATCCGTGATTATGGTTTTATGAATTTATGTTTAAATTGATTCGATCCCATCCAACTTCCTAAACGATACCCAAAGAAACATGCTCTGATACCAATATGATCTGTAAGTCACCATGGATATTCTTCTAGACATTTCACCAAACATATTTATAAAAATAGATTGAAATTTAAAAACTACACTGTGATGATTAATTTTCCATAGATTTATATATTTATCAATTATTGTTTTTTGGCTTATATGCTAGTGATAGATAAAATGTAAAAATTGAGAATAATGAAATACAACACACACCAATAATAATGAACACCTATATATGTTTTAGAAAACCCTTTTAGGGAGAAAGGTCAACTAGAAAGTAAGGCTACTTTGCTCTCGTTTGTGTTGGGTTGTGTTATATTCTTTCCACGACTAACCTACGTAGTGAACCAGGGGGTTAGAAGGGGGGCGGAGCCCCCCATTCATTGCGCCGATTGCACAGGGGGGGTCACAGGGGGGTGGCAGCCCCCCCTGTCTCGGGGGTTTGAGGGGGGCGGGTAGCCCCCCTCTACGGGGTCCAGGGCAGCACCGCGGGAAATTTTTTTTTTTGACCCTATATTAGGTTGAGCGAACCTACCTATGGTTTTCCATCCATGGTTTTGGATGCGATGGTTTTCGGTCCATGGTATTGGATGCTTCGCCATGTATAAATATGTATTGTAATATTGAAAGGAACATAATGAAAAATCAAGCTGGTAGTCCCGGTTTTGGGATCCAGG
>APFE030169708.1:0-46146 GCA_000404065.3 Pinus taeda | reverse complement strand
TAGAAAACTCCTCCATTGAGGCTTTGTTTTCATCTTCTTCCACAAAACATGGAAAGAATTGAGCAACCTAATGACCTCTACAATTTTAAACCCTTCATCTGCTTTGAAAAGATTTTGAAAATGATTCTTCCCCATCATGATCTGACCTTCAAAATTAGAGATTTCTCCGCCCTCATGATCTAGCATATTCCAAATATTATTACATATTTTATGTCCTTTTGTATAGGTTTGAAAAAAATTTGGTATTCTCATCCCCACAATCTAAGAAGATGGCTCTACTTTTGAGGCGGCAAGCTACTTCTTTTGATTCTAGAATGGAATTCCTCCTAGCTTCCAGTCGAATTAACCCTTCTTTGGTCTTTGAATTTGTAAAGCCTTCTTCCCTTGTGTTAGTAAGAAAAGAAAGTTCTTGCTCAACCACAACAAGTTCTTCCTCTTCCCTTTGTCTTTTCCTAAATGACCAATATGACGCTAGCTTCTTTAGAGCCTTTGTTTTTTTGTTTTTTGAAATTGCTTAGCTGTTAAGTCTCCTGAAAGAGGGTTGAAAATTATCCAATTTTATTTCATGAGCAAGACGAAATTCCCCTTGTTTCAGCATAGAAGAGTTCAATTTAAGGGGACTGGCAAGCTTAGGATCTAGACCTTTCATTTATACCAGAATTGGAGAATGATCAGATTCCCCACTCAAGCTCACCCATTGTCTAGTGAAGTTGAACCTGACCAATAAAGGCTTTGAGAGAAAAAACCGTTCAAATATTTTTGCAATTCTATCTTCCCTTATATGACAATTTCTCCTGGAAGGATTTATATTAACATGCTCAACATCCACCAGATTTCATACTAGGAATTTGTGGATGAAATAATTTGATAAGGGATTAACCCTCGCTTGAGGCCCCTAAACCTCATATGCTCCTAGTGAGAATTTTAGATCTCCACCAATAATCAAAGCTTCAAAGTTT
This sequence comes from Pinus taeda, assembly GCA_000404065.3. Classification (NCBI taxonomy): domain Eukaryota; kingdom Viridiplantae; phylum Streptophyta; class Pinopsida; order Pinales; family Pinaceae; genus Pinus; species Pinus taeda. The sequence goes on along the minus strand of APFE030169708.1, from coordinate 45,187 downwards.
AAAAGTGATTTGTCAAAAGATTTATTCCAAAACTCTAAATTGTTTGCATAAGGCCGATAAAGATTTACAAATGTTAGAGGAGAGCCTAAGGCTTCATAGAAAACCTCTATACCTAATTGCAAGTCAATACTTCAAGAATTGATAAGATTTAATCTTCACACATTCCACCCTAGAGAAAAACCACCTGACCCTCCATGGAAACCTAAAACCACAATTGTCCAACCACTCAATAAATATTCAAGTAATTTTTTAATAGGAACCCCATCCCCTAGAGTTTCCCGAAGAAAAATGTTATCATGAGATTATGCTTGTATCAACCTCTTGAAAGCGAGTTTTTTGGAGGAACTTGCTAAACCTCAACATTTGAATGAAAGAATTTTCATGGATTACCCCCCATCAGGGCTTTTAACTCTCTAAGTGCCCTATTTATTGATAATTGCGTACCAGCTCCCATCTCTTCTCCTTTTCTTTAGAAATATGTGATTTCTACCTTGAACTTCCCCCCCCCTTAGGAAGAGAGAGTAACTTTCCCAAGGCCCCCAAGAAGACTATCAACGAGATGAAAAACTAGCCTTGAGAAAAAATTATATAGAATATCACCTTAATCTCGACCCTCCGAACATCCCCTGGATAGAGAAACAACAAGGGATGAGAAAACCACTTGTACTCAAGGGCAAGGACATGAGGCATAAGAATGAGAAAGGGACGTAACCAAAGCGATGATCACCACTGATTCCTCCTCAGATGAGAGATCTCCCCAGTCCTTCCCTAAACCCAAAAATGAATCAGTAAGTAAAAACATAAGAGGAAAAGGTGGAGAAATACCAAGAGAAGTATCAACCCTCGTAGTTATCTGACCTTTAGGGATTGAAGCTTCAATTCCAGTCTATAAATAATCCCCTGCTTGGTGAACTCGTGGCTCCTCTATGCATGTATTAAACCTTGAGATGGTCGGCCTAGATTGGTTTGGATTCGAGGTAAGCAGAAGTTGAGCATTCAAATCTGTAGAGGGTTCCACATCCACCTTTTGTTTATTTCTTAGCACAACATTACACATCTTCTTCTTTCTAAGCAGGCTACAATCCTTGACTAGGTGTCCATATTTGTGGCACCACCTGCATTTAAAAGGCACACCTTCAGAGTCCAATATTTGTAGCCATTCCCTCCTAATTATGATATTTATGGTTTCATGAAGTCCGTTTCTAAGATCCATATTTACCAATATGCGAGCCATTGATTTCCCCCCTGTTTCCCTGAAGGATAGATCAACCACCATAAAAGTAACCAAATTGTTCCCTAGGTCCTAGAATACCTCTTATTTCCACATCTTTGAGGGGATTCCTAGAAGCCCAAGCCAAATGAGCACCACATCCATCCGCTCTTGGCTAGCATCAAATATTGTTGTCCATAATTTAAATATTACAACAGTGGAATCTATGGACCACATTAGTTTTGACATTACAAGGGCCTCTTTATGCGTTTGGAAATCAGTCTCAACCTACTCCTTTGCTAGCAGGAAAATAACATGTTTGTTTTGTACCTTTGGGCTTACTATCGCTTTGAGCCATTCCTTCAGAAATCAGAGAGAAATTTTTTTGCCCCTCGCTCTTCCAACTAGGGTTTTTCCCCTAGCTCCACAACCTCTTTTATTACACTGTCTTTACCAAAAACAAGATTTAATTTTGCTGGTTGCTTGTTGTTCTTTGGAATTTTTTTTTTGTTTTTTTGTTTTATAGTTACCTTCCTTCTTTGGTTCTTTTATGGAGGATGTAGAGGCCCCTTCTCTAAAGGGTCGAGACTATCTTGAGGGGTTTACTACATGTGTTGTTGATTCTTGGATAACATGATCATCCATCCTGAAAAAATAATTTATAACACGACTAGAAACTAGTTGTAGATCCTTGCAACCCTCTTGACCTTTACTTGTATCACGAAACTCAGGGGTTCGGTAAAAGCCTCTACAAGAAGCCCAAACACACCATCATTTTCAATAAGAAAGTTGCCACAAAAAGATGGTGGAAGCCCTAACCCCTAGGGAGTGGTCAGAGCGATATCCACTGGAAAATGTTTGTATTCGGTTGATGGTGGAGAAGAACCCAGGGTAAAATCCCATAAGACCTATGTGGTTTCATTTTCTTGCTCATGTGGAGATGAGGTTTTGTAGAGGGGAAACCCCTAAGTGATGCTGAGAACTCAACTTCTGAACCTAAACCAAAAAGGTCGATCCCTTTCTAGAGCTAAGGTCACTAAGGGATCAAAATCCCAATTCATTTCATTAGAATTTTGACCCATACCTTTCCTTGAAGCAATGGACTCCAAAAAAGAAACAAAAATAGAGGTAGAAACATGATTTACTAAATGAAAATCTACCAAGCTTCATACCCTATGTGCCTAAAACCTCCTTCCCTGTCAGATCAACTGGAAACTTGGACTACTTTGCTAATAGTGGGTCCATAATCGACCAAACTATCACAAAGAATTTTGAGCTCCTCCTCTAATAACAAGCAACAATAATTTAACCTCCAAATTTGCGAACTGCACTGTGATAACTCTCAGTTGCATTAGCATGCAGATTTCAAGGCCTCCCGATGCCATAGCCTCAGGAGGTTCAGATCACAGGGAGAAACTTTAATTTCCTTAACCATTACTAGATGCCATGGTATTCCTCATCAAAGCAATGCAACTCTTCCCTCTTTTATTCAAATTATTAATGTCACACACACACACACATCTCTCTCTCTCTCTATATATATATAGAGAGATATATCTCTTTCTCTCTCTCTCTCTATATATAGAGAGATATATCTCTTTCTCTCTCTCTCTATATATATAGAGAGATATATCTCTTTCTCTCTCTCTCTATATATATGTAGAGAGAGAGAGAGAGATCTCTATCTCTCTCTCTATATATAGAGAGAGAAAGAGATATATCTCTCTCTCTATATATAGAGAGAGAAAGAGATATATATATCTCTCTCTCTCTATATATAGAGATATACATATAGAGAGAGAAGGAGAGAGCCCTATCTCTCTCTCTATATATATATAAAGAGAGAAAGAGTGAGATATATCTCTCTATATATACATATAAAGAAAAAGATATATCTCTATATATATAGAGAAAAACAGGACTCTCTCTTTCTCTCTATTTATATAGAGAATCCTACCCCTCTCTATATGTATATATAGAAAAAGAGATATAAAAATATAATATAATAATTTAAATATCTCCATATTAAGAAATATCTCTCTCTCAACTAAAGACCCACGAGCTACACATATTTTTGATACTTTATGCCGCTAAACGTGCTTCTCTTCTTTCCGAGTCTTAATACCGTACCATCTATGTCTTTGCTTTATCCCTACCATCGCCCATGGTCCCATGAAGAGTCTCGCACTCACTTCTTTTTTATTTTCCACATCCCATGAAGCAAGTCTTATTGGAATGGTCACTCACTCATATCATTTGATTTAAAGTTAGTTTAATTAATTGTATATATTATAATTTAAGTATTTTAATTATTAATAAATAACTAATACAATAACTTTTTGATATCTTCAATATTCATTATTAAAATAATATTTATATATAAGGTAACACAAATCTATCAAATTTTTTTTTTTTCAGATCGTTCAATTTTTCTTATTTTCTCAATCTTCATTTAGAAAAGAATATTTATATATAATAGTACACAATAATATCAAGAATTTTATATTTCCTGGATATTTAGGAAAAATCAAAATATCTTTTGAAAAAAGAGAAAGCGATTATGTAATGTGTTTTTAAAGTAAGTTAAAGATTAATTTATAGCAATTTTTTTTTAATATTAGATATATATTTTTCATTATTAAAGTAATATGAATTTATTTTATTTTGTATTGATTAATCTCTATATAAATATAATGTGACTTTGGAAAAGACAAAATATTTTATTATCAATTTTATTTTTTTCTATTAAATTATAATAAATTTGGGGTAGTAGGAGTGGTGTAGTTATTTTCACTTCCAATAAAAAAAATTGAAATGGAGTACAGTTGGGAGTTAGGCAATTGCACAAATAATATGGTAGAGGCATATGGATTAGTGTGAGGGCTCTTTCTGGCTAGAGAAACAAACATCGAAGATTTGTTAGTGTTGGGAGATTTGTAATTGGTTATCCACCAGCATAGATCTATTTTAAATACGGACCTAACATGAGCCTAGAGGGATCCAATTTCTTCAAGTGCAATTTCTTTTATGAGCCAACATTATTTAAATGTTTTGTATAGTTATTTATTTATTTTTATTTTTAGATTTTTTAAAATTTTTATTTTAGCGGACATGAGCAAAATTTCAACTTTTATTACAGACGGATAGGCTTACACATTATACTGGGTTGTAGAATGAGCCTCACGGCTCAATCACCTTGTTCATTGATATTTGCATAAGGATTGCAAGTTGTGAAGCATTGTTGTTCAAATCAAGACTCTGAAACTAGCCTTCTCTACTATTAGCTTCTTCCATGTGCTTACAATAAACAATTTTGTTGCAGATGATCTCACCAATAAAGGTGTAAACTTGGATGCAGGAGTCCTAATGAGAAATAATGTTCCTCCCCTCGCAATTATTCCCTATGTTATAGCTCTGATACCACTTGTTATAGATCTAACCCGGAAATATTATAGATTTGATATGAAAATATAAGACAATGCAAATAAACCCATAAATAATATGAAATGATTCTTTATTGATCAACCCTTAAGGTAGGGCAACACCATACATTCACTCCTTAAGGAAGGAGAACACTCCACAAGCCATATGCCTGTTCATACAATATTCCTTCACAATATTTCTTGACACTCTTACTTCACGTGGAGTCTCTAGCCTCTATATAGGCCTCATACATACAATACCATGGATCATTACCATGGTTCCCTCATAACATCAACTAATACCATGGGCCCCTTACATTATTATTAACTACTTGTGGTCCCTTACATGATATGGGTTAACCACCTTATTTATTATATGGCCCATCGCATTATTACATTATTACCTTGGGTACCTCCCTCGGTACCCCATATTACCCCCCTAGGTATATAACAGAGTTTGCCAACTAATCCTCAGAAGCCGTTTTATTAATGAGGCCTCTATTTTCTTCATTTTCCATTATTTTCCTTCAATTTCCTCCTCACATGCAAACTATGACCTTTCACCTCCTTTTTCTCCTAATTTCCATTATTTTCATAAATAAATGTGCCAAAATACATTTTTTCCTCTTTAATGGCTTAGCCATTGCCTTTGCCATTTTCCTTAACCATAAACAACCAAATCAACACCCACTTGGATGTCATGCCCACCATTCAGCTTGGAATATGTGTCTCATCATCCACGGTATTTATATATTTTTACATCAAATTTTCACCAGGCCTATTACAGAACCCTCCCCCTTGGGGGAACATCGTCCTCGGTGTTCAATGACACCTATAACCAACATGATTGTTGAAACAAAAAATGTATTGCCCATGAAGCTTTATAACACAACTCGTTGTAGTATTTACAATGAAATACCTGCTCAAAAGCAAAACATCATGACAACATGACCAAATAAAAGCCATACCGCATATTGGAGCTTTATAACACAACTCATTACAATATTTACAATGATATACACATATACACATTTTCTTAACCAACAAATAAAGGATATGATGCCCGTATCTGCAACAAGGGAATACAAAGGCTCACACCTCCACCCTCAAGTAATACTAGGATTCACCTCCTTTCTAGGAAGTCCATAATCCACTGCACAGTCAAATGTGCATCCAATGTCCAGCGAACAGTTATCGGCTCATGTTTCCAATGGGCACTCCTAATGTGCATCTGTATCCATCTGACAATGCTAATGACCAAAACAAATCCATCTGTGACCTTCCCTTCTCTACTACATTGTCCCTCGGGAATCCGGTCACCCCTTCCATGCAGTCACTCACCTTCCAAGTTCTGTTGGCACCCCCATCCCGGGCAGTCCATCCCTTGGCAAGGCTTCCTCGCATCGGAAGATACAACAACCAAGGCATATACTTGCCTCAAAACCATCATATTGGTCATAGCATGCTCATGGAAATCAATGGACACTATTGGGTACCAATGTCCCATAATGGCTCTGCTCCTGAAGTGCTTTACCAACATATTGCTACCTATTTCAATTCCTTTGTTGTTGTTGCTAATTCTTGCAGTCAATTTCGACCACTCAACCGAGCATTTCATGCATTCCTATACCAATCACATAACTTACATTAGATTTAAAGAAAATTGAAATAAATTCACATCATACCTCATTGGTAGCTCGCCAATAAGGTATATTTGCAATCTTGTTTGCTTCCTATCACAAAAAGTCAAATTAGCATACTTGACCAAATCAAGATATATAAAGATATCACATGAGGTTAGCTCAATCAAAACCATCATAGATTAAAATCACATGTAACCATCATAAACCAAAATCATATACCATAGTCATAAATCACATGCATAATAAAACTAAAATAAAATCCCGATACTTATACTTCCATTGGTTCATACTTGAATATCGCAACCATAACCATCTACACAGGTCAAACCAAGTTAACGCAATACATATAACATCAAGATCTTCAAGGCAATGAACATAACCATCACGCATATGACCAATCTAAATTATAACATTAATATCTCAATGAAATGACCCTAATCATCAAGTTAATAGCATATAACAACAATAAGTTATATATCATGCTCATCAACAACATAAGACTGAATCGTCAAGCTAAATGTCATATAATAATCAACAAGTTAACCTATAACATACTCATCAGCAACATATAGCATAATCATTAGGTTATCTATTATAAAACAACAATAAAAATGCATACAACTACAGGTTACTATCATTCTTGACTATCTGACAGATGTGCATATGACTAAACTAATCAACCAACATCTATCATGAATGTAACCATAAATTCAAAAGATGTACGTAAACCTAATGCATAGAAACCTAATGCATATAAAATTCCTTAACTTTCTTACCTACATGCCAAACCTGTAATACATGCATGACGATCTGCTCTTACCCCAAAGTCCAATGCTACAACCTCATTATGATGATCTACATCTCCTGCTCTATCTCAACCAACACGTTGGCATCATAACAACCAAGAACTTCATGATGACCTAAATTGCATACAATGACTTCATAAGGCATATTTGACCTACTATATATGCATAATCATAGCCACGAACATGCATGCATAACAACAACCATTACTCCATTCTACATATTGCCACATACAACCAACGGTATGCATAAGAAATGTCAAATCAACCGCACCTACGTATAAACACATGTAGTCGAACATAAGTGATCAATTCTTGTAATCAACCTACAATACTAATACATGTAATCAAAATATTCAAAAATGTAACCTAACATACAAGGATGTAAGTAGATATCATGAAATCAATATGTAAGTGACATATAATTCATACACAGTCAGTCACATGTTCCAAAAATCAAGACATCATGTCTATTAATTTGAAATCAGCATTCACCAATACTAACAACCTATAAGCATACCCCCTTACTATCCATGGTCCACACTAAGGTATAAGGAGGAAGCTAATATAATGGCCTAATATCCAATGTCCAATTATGGAAATGGGATCTCCAAAGCTCTGCTAAATTTATCCACACTTGAAAAGAAATTAATTTTTATTTCTCATACATTTTGTATGAGATTAAGTAAAAAACATTGCACTTATTCCACTTGTAACATAATAACTAAAAACATGCCACTTTTCTATTTCCTTACATGCAACTTTTCAAATTCCATGCATGCAACCTTTCAAATTCCCTACATGCAACTCTTCAAATTCTTTGCATTGAAATAGGCATAGATCATCTACATCCATATTATCATACTACAATACTATCCCATCAAAAAAATAACATTTTCTTCAAATAATTACATACTTTTACATTTTCTTCAAACAACTACTATACTATTACATTTGCATGTAAGCATTTCTTCAAACACTTTGCATACAAGTAAGCATATATCAACTACAAGAATACCATTACACATCAATACTATCTCCAACCACAAACAACATACTCATTGGAGCATTTTATCAAATAGTTTGTATGCAATTAATCATTAAACCATGTAAGCATTTCATCAAACACTTTGCATGAAAACTAATATAGCAAACGATTCAATGCATATATCCTAAACTGTAGTAGAAGAATTTATGGAAATTAAATCATATGATCAGTGGTATTTTCCCTCACTAGGGTTCACATTTCAACTTTTGAGATTCCATAGATGAAAAGTTATAACAAAAATACCAACACAATCATATTTGGTGCACAATTATAGGAGTATCCAGAAAGCTCGACTTCCACTAGTCATATCTCATAAAATATAGCGAATAAATGTCTAAAATTTTTACCACAATATCAGTGGGATGTCCCCTCATTTTGGAAAAAAGTTCCGCTCCTGAGAATGCATTGAATAAAAGTTATAACAAAATTGTCAGCGTGACCTGTTTGAGGTCTGATTTTAGGAGCATTCAGAAGGCTCGACTCCCTCTACTCATATATCCTAAAATATTGCGAAAAAATATCTAAAATTTCTACCACATAATAAGTGGTATGTCCCCTCAATATGGACAATTTTTCAGCTTCCGAGAGCCTACAGAGGATGAGTTATTGCATAAATTCCAAAATGACATGTTTAAAGGATCATTCAGGAAGGTCATCTTCCCTAGATCATAATTCCTAAAGTATTGTGAACCAATATCTGAAATTTTTACCACATTATCAGTGGGATTTACCTTCAATATGGAAAAAATTTCAACTTCTAATATGTCTCAGAAGAAAATTTATAACATATATGACAAAAAGGTATTAAATTTAACATTTGTTCTTCATTTCACCTATGATAGAGCCCATCCAGTCCCAATGTTTGAACCATGCTCTAATACCACTTTGTAACACCTTCTAGGGTAAATGTTCATATAAAAAAAATAATAGGAATAGAAGTACAATAAAATATCAGCCATCAAAATCCATATATACATTAGTACATTTGCACATGAAAATCAAGGGAATGAATTTTTCATTAATAAATGCAACGAACCAACCGGAGATGGAACTACCACGTTCCAACCGACCATAGATTGGCTAAGCCAAGTATTGCTTCAGATAATCACCCTTGTTCCATATCACAAGCATGAATGTGGTATCTCATATAACACATAAATCAAAACTCATCTAGGGCTTCTAGAGGCCACCCACCTCAATCCATCAAACAGTGATTCCACTTCACGATCGGACATCACCAAAAACCATCATCAGATTGGTCTCCATCCAAGCCTTCCAAGGCTTACAAAGTGTTTGTCCAACCAAGGCTTCCAGAACTAGTAACTCAACGCACAACTTATATAAGGCTTCCAAAGCATTTGTCCACCCAAGGCTTCCAGAACTAGTAACTCAACCCACAACTTATACAGGGCTTCCAAAGCATTTGTCCAATCAAGGTTTCCACAGCTAGTAACTCAACCCACCAAGGGCTTCCAAAGTGTTTTTCCAACCAGGGCTTCGAGGACTATTAAATCAACCCAAGCTATTACAAGGCTTCCAGAGTGTACTTTCAACTAGGGCTTCCAGGACTAGTAACTCAAGCCAAGCTGTTATAGGGCCTCCAGAGTGTTTGTTCAACCAGGGCTTCTAGGACTAATAATTCAACCCAAGCTAAGGAAACATGAGAACCAACCAAAACAAAGCAATGAAAGTAAACCCACAATCACCATGGTTGTCCAAGAAATGGCAAGGCTAGGCAATCCACTGTTAATCCTAGCCATCCTCCATGCCAAAGATAGATCATAACCAAGAAACCACATGCATGTGTTATGCATGCCAGAACTAGTGAAAAAATCATACATGCAAATCAATACCTGCAAGAAATCTAATGTAGCTACTGATTTTGATTCCCTCTTATGCTTTCCTGCTCTTCCTTTTCCTTCTTGCTCCAAGAATCCAAGCATGCCACACCCTCCAAGAGTGCTCCAAGAAAACTCTAAGTATCTAAGAGTATGAGAGAGAGAGAATAATGAGAGAGCTCCAAAACTAATCTGACAAAAGGTTCACACTGAAAGGAAGAAGCTTGAGCCAAGAGCTTGCCAACTGATCCTCATAAGCCTTTTTATTACTGGGGCCTCTATTTTCTTCATTTTCCATTATTTTCCTTCAATTTATTCCTCACATGCAACCTGTGACCTTTCACCTCCTTTTTCTCCTAATTTCCATTATTTTCCTTCATTTTCCTCCTCACATGCAACCTGTGACCTTTCACTTCATTTTTCTCCTAATTTCCATTATTTTCATAAATAAATGTGCCAAAAGACCTTCTTTCCTCTTTAATGCCTTAGCCATTGCCTTTGTCAATTCCCTTAACCATAAACAACCAAATGAACACCCACTAGGATGTCATGCCCACCATTCAGGTTGGAATATGTGTCCCATCATCCGTGCTATTTATATATTTTTACATGGAATTTTCACCAGGGCTATTACAATAATGATATTTAAGGTTCAAATCCACACACAAAACTTCATCCTTTTCAAAAATACTAAAGATAAGATTCTATCCATAGTTTTAGAAATCAAAATAATTATGTTATAAGCAAGGCATAATGAAACGTAGAAAGTGAAAGACAATAAACTAAAAGACAATTAAGAGGAATCACTTCAATAGGAATGGGATCCTTATTACTACATGGGGGGGAAGCTAGTTTAGGAGGGATGCCCATGCATTTCTCGATATGGCTCAGTGTGTGATCCATAGCTACCATTTACCATTGTATGTGATCCAAAGATAGCATAATGTCTTTCCTGCTTTCATTTCTGTCTGCCAAGATTCTGTCAAATAAGAACTTAAGATGTCAATATATATTTCCCATTTACATGTATTGATTGTAATCCATTCTAGTATGTATTGCATCAGAAACCCAATCCACTACTTTTGATAGTACTTCACTATCTATGAGTGTATGTTTCTTGTCTTCCAATTCTTGCTCTACCTAAATAATTTTCTCATAGTCAGGTTGTAGAGTGATCCCTATAAACTAATAATTAGATTTTTTATGATCCAAGTGGATATTGGTGGCCACCCACCTATTACACTTAGACCTCCCAGTTAGTTTCATTTGTTTCCTTGTTCATTTCAGCATTTAGTATTTTTAGCAATTTTTCGGGTCCTGAACTTCCAGAGTAGTTTTGACCCCCTAAATGGTGTTTTTTGGGGTCCCCAATAGGCACGTGGTCATAAGCAAGGGCATGTGACAAAACCTATAGATTGAGAGAGACCTTTCCAACAAGGTATTATACGCACCAAATGGAGATAATATGACCAAGTTACGACCCCAGAAAGTTGGTTTCCCAACTAACCCCAACAGGGCCCACAAACTCTTGGTGTTACATCTCCCGGGGTTAGGGTTTTGATTGTCTAGGGTTTTCTCATGTTTTCCAATAATAAATAGGCCTTTGAGCCTAATTATAACATAGTTCAGAGGAATGTAACTGCCACATCTCTTCTGAGAGATAAGCTAACATCGCCCGAGCTATCTTATTTCCATTCTGTTTGTAAGCGTAGTTCAATATTTTTCTATTAATGAAATGAAGTGTTTTTCTGCTGCATCTCTATGTTTATGATTATATCTATAAGTTGTTGCATTCCTGTTTAAGTTCGGATCAGTGGTATCAAAGTGGTCTACTCTTTCTCTATTTTTCTTTGCATGTCCCCAACAAGGTTTGGGTATAAGGAGTTACGGCTTGATATGGTTGAACCATTGCAAGATCAGGCCCTTAAAACCCGATGACCTCCCATGGCAGAAGAAAAGAAAGACAAGGGGGTAGGAGATCCTTTTAAAATGTTGCTTGAGGAATCCCTCGAGTGAAAGAGGGATGCAATGATGGATAACTTTGCCCAGATCCTTCGAAGGCTACCCACAGGTGATGCATCTTCAGCCACCAACCACTCTAGAGGCGCCACTCCTTTTAAGGTACAAGGTAACTTCAATATTCCGATATTCGAAGGCATGATAGGTGCAAATGTCATAGATAAATGGTTAAATATATTGGAAGGATATTTTTCATTTCATCACTTTTCTAATCGAGAAAATATTACTTTTTCACTTCTTAAAGCCACCCCACATGTCAAGGATTGGTGGGAAACCTACTGTGAACAAAAGGACGAGAGTGAACCCTTGCTTTTTTCAACCGCACCCACTTTGAATTATTTTCAAGATGCCATCAAGGAATAATATTACCAAGTCAGGAGCTATGAAGACAAAAACATAAAGTGGACCACACTACGACAAGGAAGGGACCAAGATGTACCAGAGTTCACAAATATTTTCCATACCCTTTGCACGAAGTTGGGTATCAAGGATACTAAGCGAAATTTGATGCTCAAGTACTATGGTTGTCTACACAAGTAAATCCAAGACGAGATGGAGTTCCTGGACATTTCCTCGCTCGACATGGCGTATCAGTATGTTGTCAATATTGAGCAAAAGTTTAAACAGAAGAAGCATGACTTTGGATCTGTGAATCCAAATCATGGAAAAGGCACCCCCAAACCATAGAACAAAGGACCAAGCCAAGGTGGCGCTACTTGGGACAGTCATCCAAAGCCACAAGTAAAGAACAACACCCTGAAGATGAAGAAGGACATGAGGAAATGGTGTGAGTTCCATAAGGGGTCCACTCAGAGTACAAGTGAGTATTAGGCCAAGAAGTCACTAATGGATAAGTTGAAGGCTTTTGAATCAGATGCAGGTTCTGACTTTGAATCAAATGCATGTTCTGACTCCGAATCAAAAGCTGATAAGGGAACTGACAAAGGGAAGAAGATCATTGATGCAGAGCCTAGTGCCACCATGGCCACCACCAAGATCCAGAAGATTGAGTCTGAAGATCTAGAGGAGGGGGAATGCCTCTTCCACTCACAGATGTCAGTGAAGGGTTCTCCACTGCAATTCATGTCGACAGCGGGAGCCAAAATAACCTCATTTTAGTAGAGGTCATGAAGTGGCTGGCCCTAAAATCTATAGCACATCCACATCCCTACACCATTAGGTGGTTTCATGAAGGACGAGATCTTTGTGTCAACCAGAAATGTCGCATTACCTACAACACCAATCCCTTCATGGATGAGGTACTATGTGATGTTTCTCCTCTTGAAGTTTGTGATGTATTGTTAGGACAACCATACGTGGAAGTGAAATGTTGTATATGAGTCTATACCTCACTCTGTGATTATTAATTTGGCTAATACATTACACAGGATATTGGAGATAGCCCTGCCTACTACCATCTCTTTGATTGTTTCAAAGAAATGCAGTAAGATCATTTCCTAGACCAAGAAATTTGTTTTCCTTATGATTCACCCCCAGGGAAAGAAGAAGGTTGTGGCCATGGCTTCCAAGGAGGGCTCCTCTGCATAGTAGCAACAGATGGACGAGGTCGTGGAGGAGTACATGGATATTTTCACCTCACCCAAGGTGGTACCTCTACATTGTCAAGCCAAGCACTCCATCGATCTGACCTTAGGCGTGCTATAGCCTAATGGACCAATCTATCAATGCTTTTTTTTGGAGAATGATGAGATCAAGAGGAAGATTTAGGAAATATTGCAGAAATAGCATATCAAATCAATATCGTCACCTTATGGGAGCCTGATTGTATTGGTATAGAGGAAGGATGGGACCTGGAGGCTTTGTATTGACTATCAGGCGCTGAACAAGATCATTTTTCGAAATAGGTACCTAATCCCGCAGATTGAAAACCTTCTGGACGAGCTCAAGGGGGGAAAATATTTCATTAAGATTGACTTGAGTTTAGGTTATCACCAAGTTCTTATCGAACCCTCTGATGTGTGGAAGACTACCTTCAAATCCACAAAGGACCTTTTCAAAGGGTTGGTCATGCCATTTGAATTAACGAATGCCCCTATAACCTTCATGAGACTGATGGACGACATCTTGAGACCCTTCACCAATGCATTTGTGGTGGTGTATCTAGATGACATCTTGATCTTCATCTAGAGTTGGGAAAAGCACCTCCACCATATTTGACAGGTCCTTCAAACCCTGTGCCAACACAAGTTGTGTTCTAACTTGGAGAAATGCACCTTTACCTAAGTTCAATATCTAGGGTACATCATTGATGAGAAGGATGTACATGTGGAACCATCCAAGATACAAGTCATTTGGGATTGGCCAGCCCCAACCACTATAACAGAGCTCCGCGGCTTTTTGGGTCTTGCCAATTTCTACAGTAGGTTCGTGTTGCGGTTATCTCATATCACTTGGCCTTTAATTCAAATCACCAAGGGCGGAGCAAAAGAATAAAAAAATTGGTCGAAAACCCAACAACAAGCATTTTCCGAGTTGAAGAATCGCCTTTTTTCTGCACCAGTGCTCACATTACCAGACTTGCAACAACCATTTGAGATTGAGACAAATGTCGATGAATATGTTATTGGTGCGATTCTTTCTCAACATGGAAATCTATTGGCTTACCATAGTGAGACACTTTAAGAAATAGTCTAAAAGTACCCCAATTATGACAAATAAATGTATTCCATTATGTAGGTTTGCTGTCAATGGAAGAATTACATTCTGAGGAAGGAAACGGTCACCCACGCAAACCACCGACCTCTATAGTTCATACAGACATAAGGGAATTTGCAGAACGATTTCCATGAGAAATGGTCCACCTATTTGCAATAGTTCCATTTGAACGTTAATTATAAGAAGGGAAACACCAATAATGTTGTTGATTTCCTCAGCCGACCACCAGTAATGGTGCTAATCACTGTGCTCGACTCATGTAGGAATGAGACATCAGGGTGGCCACATCTTTACAAGAGAAATTCATAATTTGGTAGCATATACCATACATTCCTGGAAGGGAAGAAAGTTCCAAATTTTCACCTTTAGGATGTATTGTTTGCCACCTAGGACACATATGTGTTCCTTTAAGTGAGCATTCCAAGATGATTTGGGAGGTGCATTACAGTCGGGTCACTAGATATTTTAGAATAGAGAAAACAATGGTGGTATTGCAAAAGTATTTTTATTGGCCGAAACTTTGTCAAGATGTTGGGAAGTACAATAGATCCTACATTGCCTGCACCATTTCCAAACCAACCATCAAGAAGCAAGGCCTATATACTCCTCTACCTAGTCCTAGATGGCCTTAGAAATCTGTCTCCGTGGATTACATTTCAGACCTTCCTTCTACTAAGCACAACAACGATTGCATTTCCGTTGATGTCGACAGATTCTCTCAGATGGCCATCATGGAAGCCTTCAAGAATATTATCACAACAGAGACCACTGCTAATATCTTCTTTAAGCGAGTATGGGTACACTTTGGGATCCCGCATTCCATTGTCTCAAATCGAGTCAGTAGATTCATGAGTGCATTTTGGTCAAGTCTCTGGTCAATGTTGGATACAAAACCTACTATGTCCATGGCTTTCCATCCCCAAATTGATGGCCAAACAAAGGTTTTCAATAGGATGATTGTACACATTTTGTACATGTACAACTCGAAGCATCCACGCACGTGGGATGAAAGTATCTCCTTTTTCCAACACAACTACAACAAATCTCTCCACAACTAAATAGACCACAGCCCCTTTCAGGTAGGGCTGGGATTTCTGCCATTATGCCCCATTGATGTGGCCATACCATTTGCATCCACTCAAGTAGATTCGAGTCATGTTCAATCTAAAGCTGAAAGGGCTAATAGGTTCATTGAGTGCATTCAATCTACCAACAGGTCCATGATATATTTGACAGAGCTAATGCTAAGTAGAAACAACGCAATGATCAGCATCGAGTGTCGCATAAGTTCCAGGTGGGAAACAAAACTTGGCTACAATTGAAAATGAGCACCTTGTTGGACCCCACCACAAGCTTTGCCCACTCCAATATGGGCCATACACCATCACCAAGATCGTTGGTGATGTTAGAGCCTAGATTTACCTCAGGCTGAAAAGGTAGGATCCAGGGCCAACATCAAACCATGGTCAGCCTAGTAGCTAGCCCTACCAGGTCAGGAGAGGGCTCTCTCCAGGTCAATCTCAGCTAATTATGATCTTAAGGGCTTAATATGACTGATTTGATTACTCATTTTAAGCTAGGTATAAATGTAAGGGAGTTTGATTGAATAAAATGTTGTGTTTGTGGGCTCTAAGGAAAGTAGATTTTGGGTGCAGGGAATGAGGTTCAGTATTGCAGGGGTCTCAATGGGGCAAGGTAGGAAACTATATTTGGCACTCTAAATCAAGTGAGATGGATGGATCAGGCAGAGGAGGAGTTGAAGAGGTCAAGAGAAGCCATGGATCCTCTCCAAACAGTGGAAAACATCAAGAAACTAAAGAAAACTTCCAGTAGAGCACTGCAATTTCAATGTATTCTACTTACACTCTTGTTTGATTTAGTTGAGAAGAAATAAGAGAGAAATTATATAAATAACACATGAATAAATTCACAAAGACATAAGAAAGCATTGTACCAAAACAAATGCCACAGGGATCCCAAAGAGTGCTGCAAACCCTAGTCTCAATTCCTTAGCCAAAATGTTGATATGAGTGTACAGAAGCCCCTTACTTTCTCCAGAGTCCAACCATGCTATTGACTGAAAAAATAGATAATATAGACAAAGCATAGCTCATCCTTGCCTCTAGGGGTTGAGCTCACATGTTTAGGAGATGATCCAACTGATTCTAAGCTAGGAACTAGAAATCAAGCAATGAAACAACATGCCTCTAGAAACAAGGGAACTGATTCATTCAGTTTCAAACAACTTTTTAACTAATGAATCTACCTAACCAAGTGAAAATTTGACATATTTACATCATTATCCATCAATGTACATGAAATTACATCACATTTTGACCTTAATAAATTGAAGAAGTCAAACTGGCCAAAACTAGGCGAAAAACAGAGCAAAATTTGGTCATACTGGTAATTTTCCTCTATGTGTCGGGCCTAATTCTCTATGTGCCACACATGTTTGGACCCACTTTTGGAGGCCTTCCTGATGTCCAAATCAGCTCCAAGTATGCTTGTTGAAAAGGTCTACCTATCTAATTTCCAACCCAAGTGGAATTTTTCAATTTGGCCTTCAGTTTCCCTATCAAAAATCAAATCTCCCAAGGTTGCTTCCTGTGTGTCAAAATAGGGGAAGTGAGGTCATTTTTTGAGTGTTTTTGACCTTTTTGAGGGCTCAAAACCTGCCCAAATTTCTTGCCCATGAATAAGAAAGCACAAGTTTTCATGAAAGATCCAAAATGCTAATTTGTTTTAATTTGGAGCCTCCTAGCAAAAGCGAGCGCCACGTGGCGTGGTGCATAAGGCAGAATTTCCTATTTTTTGTGCCAAAATTTGTCAAAATGCAAAAAATCCCCCAAATTTCTTGAAATTTGGGCTGAGCCTTCTCTATCAAGAGCTATGTTGGGCCAAGGAATCCTCAACCAAAATCTGAAGTCGATCATGCTCCTTTTGCCTCTTTGAAGCCCTCTTCATTTTTGTCTTTAAACTCCTTATTCGTGCCTTGCAAACCTTGTTCCTCGCCATGTAGTGAAAATCCATGTGTCTCAGCAAGTTTTCCTCCTTGTTTTCCTTCTCCAACAATCTCTCTAAGTGGATATTGACTCTCTCGAGCCAAGACTCGCGATCGGCAATGATCTCTTTCTCTAGTGAAGTAAACTCCACCCTCCTTCTTTGGGCAGCTTGGCAGTTCTCCCTAATGTTTTATAACTCCATGATTGTGTGCTGATCTTCAAGCTGCTTATTCCTCTGCTCGAAGTATTTTATGATCCACTTAGCCCTCTCCAAGTTGAGGGACAAGGCCTTGATGTCGGTCTGCTGCTCTTGGATGATCTCTTTGAGACTTGTGCTTTGTGGGCCCATGTCCGTATCATCATCCTCAATAGGAATAAAGTTCCGCTCACTTGAAGGCCCCTCATCCTGTATTGGCCTCTTGCCTTTGTCCTGAACTTGTGGTGTTGATGTCGAAAGCGAGGTCCCTTCCACACCAGGTGGAGATAACACTCGCTTTACTGCTGCGAACAACTGCCTAGTGCCCTTCTGATAAGTAATAAACACCAGCATACTAGTGACCTGTGTCTCATGACCCTCATGCTAATAAGAAGGTCCACCTGTCTCATGCAAAGCCTCTGATGGTCCCCGAGGAGCTGTGAAAAACTCACAGGTGATGAAGTCCTTCCAAATGATACCCTGTAAGCCAAGTTGATGGATGACCATAATCTTGATGAGAGCAAAATGGTAAATATTGTTGAACTGTTGTTGAGGAGTTTTGTGCTACACTAGAGTAGTCATCCTTTCGATATTTCGGCACATGAAGTAAGGGATGTTCATCATCCATACCCTGGTAAAATGCATGAGCAGCCTAATATGATAAGCATATAAATGGCAGAACCGACCCTCACAGCTGAAATACTTCATGATCAATTTCATTAAAGGAGCATATTCATCTTTGAGGTACCGAAAAGGAAAAACTCTCTTGAGCTGTCTCAAAAAGCTGGGCTTGATGTATGGTTCATAATGTTGCCGGTCAATTTGCTACCTCTTGTTCCACTGTTCTTCGATGTTGGGAAGGTCGGTTGCTAGTGAAATGGATTCTGAAGTTAATGTGAAAGTGACACCAGCTAGAGTAGCTTGGCCATCATGTAAATGCAACACAAATAAGCGGGCCAACTCATGGTGAAACTAAATGCTAGCAACCTTCTCACAAAACTCGTAGCAGGACTGGTGCTGAAAACAAAATATGGCAAGAGGGTAGGCTTGTAATTCAGCAAGGGTGGTTGGTTCTTCTCTAATATGTTTGCCACCTTTATGAGGCCTCCTGGGTGCATGTTCCTCTGTGGGTGAGTCACTGTGATTCTCCTCTTCATAATCATATGAAGGATCAGATGCCATCACTACTAGTAAATGAACTGTTTTGGAACTACCTTGTTGAAAAATAGGTGGACTATGATGTGTTGAACTTTCTTGAGGATGTGTTTTGATTTTTTGCTCCCAAGGGAAGGGTGATATAAAGGAATGTATGGGGAGGAAAAATAATGAGGGATTTAGGGAATGTTGGGGTAGGTTTTAGTTAGGGAAATGGGGACTTGGGGTATGATTTAGGAATTTTTAGTAAGGGCTAGGGTTTGAAAGTTTATATTTGGGATGGAGAGGGAACTTGGGAGAGAGTATTAGTGAATTTAGGAGCAAGTGAATTAGGGGAATGGAGAATTCAAGGGAAAAACGAAATAAGGGAGTGATGAGATGAGGGGACACTTGGTAACAAAACAATCAAGACAAAACCCTAGGTAGCAATTTTTTTTTGCTACCAAGGGAAGGGTGATATAAAGGAATGTATGGGGAGGAAAAATAATGAGGGATTTAGGGACTGTTGGGGTAGGTTTTAGTTAGGGAAATGGGGACTTGGGGTATGATTTAGGAATTTTTAGTAAGGGCCAGGGTTTGAAAGTTTATATTTGGGATGGAGAGGGAACTTGGGAGAGAGGATTAGTGAATTTAGGAGCAAGTGAATTAGGGGAATGGAGAATTCAAGGGAAAAACGAAATAAGGGAGTGATGAGATGAGGGGACACTTGGTAACAAAACAATCAAGACAAAACCCTAGGTAGCAATTTTCTTTTTAGCTTTGTGATGAACCAAATGACCTGTGCTTTGTTTGTTTTGTAGGTGATTGGAGCTACTGGGGCTAAGGAAAGAAACCAGGGTTGCAGGGGAAGCATTTACATATGGGGGAAATCAAATTACATAAATTTATACAATTAAAGAAAAACACTATGTTTTTCCTCAAAACAGAGTTTTGAGTAAAGACACATTGATGAGAATTTGATGATAAAAATATTGATGCTAGAACCTCCTCATGTGCCTGCTAGGGGTTATTGGATGCTTTGAAACATTTTTTGACGAAACCGTAATGAAACTCTAGACCTAAAAGACAATGAAACCCTAAATGGACCTTTGCAATCTTAAAGATAAAAAGTGACAGTATATGCTTTTTTAATGATCAAACATGAACCAATAGGTATATGACAATGAGGGAAACTGTAGGAAAGCCACTATCATCAGATGATCCATGCGCCTAATGGAATGCAAATGACTGGGCGGGACACCTAAATATGAAGTGCAACAAGAGGATTTCATCTCTAACGGAGGGATGAAGATACCGACACTAACAGGTGACAATGCCATTGAGCTGAGCATCCAACCATTCCTTGGTTTGCACCTAGTGTCCAATGTAGATCGCCTTCGAACATACTTTCCACCATTATTGGACACATCTGACATTGCAGAACAACTCAAGCCAATTGAGCTCAACCTGAACTACATGGAATAGGCCACAACTGATCATATCATGGACACATAGATCAAGAACACTCGCCAATAGAGGATATAGCTATATTGAGTTTTCAAAGTAGGTTAACTCCTTCACCAAGGAAAGTGGTTCACTAGGGACCAGGTTCAATATAAATTTCCTCACCTCATGGAGGCTCTGCACGCAATGGGGACCACTGCTTCCTAAGGGGGGAGGAATGATCCAGGTGGATATTGGTGGCTACCCGCTTATTCCACCTAGAACCCCCATTCAGTTTCATTTGTTTCCTTGTTCATTTTAGCGTTTACTATTTTTAGCAATTTTTCAAGTCCTGAACTTTCGGAGCAGTTTAGACCCCCCAAACGGTGTTTTTTGGGGTCCGCAGCAAGCCCATAACCATAGGCAGGCGCCTATGGAAAAACCTATAGTACTCAGAGAGACCTTTCCAATAAGGTATCGTATGCACAAAATGGAGATAATATGACCAAGTTACGACTTCGGGAAGTTGGTTGCCCAACCAACCCCAACAGGGCCCACAAACTCTTGGTATTGCATCTCCTAGGGTTAGGGTTTTGGTTTTTTAGGGTTTTCTCATGTTTTCCAATAATAAATAGGCCCTTGAGCCTCATTATAACATAGTTCAGAGGCATGTAGCCACCACATCTCTTCTTAGAGATAAACTACCATCGCCCGAGCTATCTTATTTCCGTTCTATTTGTAAGCATAGTTCGGTACTTTTCTATTAATGAAATGAAGTTTTTTTCTGTTGCATCTCTGTTTTTATGATTATATATGTAGGTTGTTGCGTTCATGTTTAAGTTCTGATCATTTTAGCCCTCAATTATACTCAAGTCTACCCTTGTTTCTAATAATAGGCCACCCTTCCATCCACTCAGGATCTCCAATGTGGCATGCTCGTTATCTTGAAAGTGATCCAAGCCCAATGGTAGATAGAGCTTCCCATAGACTTGGAGTTGATCCTCGAGAAAATAATGAAACTTTGATAAGTGTAGCCACCAAGGGGAGGCCCTTTCACTAAAGGAAGCTAAGTGTTCTTGGCTTGAAAAAATAATCTAGTGACCTTGTGATCGTGTGGAGACTTTCTCTCAAAATAGAACTTGTTTCCTTTAGACTCACCTAAAATAACAAATAAAAAAAAGCCTATAATACTGAGAAATTTAAAAATTTTCTCACGAGTGGATTCAAACCTGAACTTCCTTCTTCTGTAATTATTTGTAGGTTATATACCTGATCGAACATAGATAGCCTGAAAGCATTGTTCATATTTGAACAAATGTTTACCCGGGCTCAACCAAGTCATAAGAGAAAGCCACAAAAGTCTATGAAGAATATTTGTGGTTAAGGGGGGTGAGGGAAACAATGTCTTCTTGCTTGATATTCCTTGAAAACCTGCCTAGGAAAACACCGAAGAAGAATGGAGCCCAAAATAGAAGCCTATCATAACACCTGAGAGGCATTGTCACTATCCACATTAGAAGAATATATAGAAAACTTTTGCCATGTGTGAGTCGTAGAGTCCTCGCCCCCATGCTAATGATATGTAGATCAATTTTGGGTGGAGAGCCATAATGGTAATTATGTGAATCAAATATTCTGAGCAGATATTTGATACTGAATCCAATCTTAATAAGCGAAGGATGAGTAATAGGCACATGAGTGAAAAAATATCTTCATAAGGTTTGATGCATTCCCTTACTATACAAAAACCCATCGAATGATGTTTCCATACCCTGAATTGATACGATATGCAATTTTTTTTATGGGTGGTATAAAAGGCTCCCTCATGCCCCTTGCATGCCTTTACCTATACCATTATGGGAGCATACGTCCACGTCCCATTGGCATGTGGCCTGATGGGATGGAAGCAACCCGCATCCCACCATCTCTCTATTTGAGAACCCCATCCGAGGAATGTTTTATTACTTCTTAATTGAACTTGAGATTATTATTATTATTAGTATTTGATCTAATTCTTCTCATCTAATGCTCACTACAAAATCTCCCTTATATTGGGTTGTAGAGAACCTTTTGGCACAAGCACAAAATTGCAATATAACAACTTGAGTTGACTTATTCTTATGATTATTGCTTTTATTTCCTTTTATTTTTTATTACTTTTTAATTGAGTCAACATTATGTTTTATTATTACTTTTTTATTTTCGATTTAACACTTCACTACAACATCTCCCCATACTATATTATATTTTCCATATTGGGTTAAAAAGCGCTAATTCTCTTTACAATGATAGAATTATGACAATCAAATACTTTACAATGATAACGTATGAAAATCAAAGATAATATTTGTATAATGAATATAGTTACTAATGTTTACTGAGATTAATATTCAATGATTGAATTTTAAAAATAAAGATTATAGTTACTAATGTTTAGTGAGATTAATATTCAATGATTGAATTTAAAAAATAAAGATTGGTTTGATTCACTTTAAACATCTATTTTGTATTTGAAAAGTTCTAAAATAAAAATTTTAAAAGTATAATAATAAAAAAGTTAGGGAGATTAATATTGTAACAATTATGTGAAAATTGAAATTTAATGTAAATATATTATATTTTAATATAAAGAAAGTGTTTTTCCATTTTCAACCTCCTTAATGTTGCAAATATGACAAATTGTTTTGAACCAAAACGTTTTAGGAATTGTTCAATGCCCTATTTCATTAGGAAACTTGTGAGAGTTTGTTGATTATTTATTGTCAAAAAATTAGAGTTGTGGCAATGTTGTGTTAAGCCATTATCACCTATACATGTGATGATGAATTTCGATTGACTATATGGGGTTAGATCAATGTAGTTGACACTCTATCATAATCCAACAAAGGAAATGATAGGATGTGGAATGCGGAAGTAGGTTAGGGAGGAAGGGTTCTTCATAGTAGTGAAGAATGTTGACAAGAATCATGAATGCAAACTTATTTCCTTGCTTGGTTCCTTTTGTGTATTAAATGCTTGCTAATTTGTTTATGATTATTTTGGTGTAAACTTAAGTTAATATTTGAATAACGTGACTTATTTAGTAATATTGTTGAATGTTTTGTTTAAGGATTACTATCTTGCATGATTGGATGAGATCATATGGGTACTATGCATTGGAGGTGATGATTATTATCATTAGTACATGCATGAGTTATGTATGCACTAGCTACACATAAATAACTTGTGTATGTCTACTAATATAATTATGTTATGTATTAGCTATTCTAATAATATTATTAATGGTTAGTGTGTGATGGTTGTAGTAGAAGTAAAATTATATGATTATAGTGTCACTTCATTTTTATTGGCATTTAATAGGACTTGGATTTCATACTGTAACAGAAGACAATTTCATTTAATGGGTTGAATAGAATGCTAAATTGATTCATGTGGGTAGGTGGAGGGAGATTGTTTTATAATATTTTTTACCTTCATAGGACTCTTCTCATGGAAGCTAGAAAAGGTAGTGGAGACGGCAATAAAAGGGTAATTTTGGATAGCAAAATGGGGTTGCATGTTTGGGAAAAATTGTTTTGGAAGGGAAGAATAACCATGGGAAGCACTTGCAACTATCCAAAAACTAATAATTATGAATTGCAAATTTATTAGACCTAGGGGGGTGAGACCAATTGTTGAGGTGGGAGACTAATTGTTTATTGTTAAGATATTGTTGTGGTATAGGTGATCTTCTTGGAGATTTAGGAATGGAGGGTTAGGAAACACCTAACCCTCCATTTATTAGAGTTAAGGGGATGGATAGGATATTCCTAGTTGGTTGATAGGTAAAAATATCTAGTTTAGGAGAGGCATTCAGGATCTAGGGAATTGGACTATCAAATATAGGCCACTAAATTGAATAGTTTTAATTTATTTTCCTACTACTTAGTTGATTTCATTGATTTAATGTGTTGATTAAATTGTTTCTATTAAAATGATCAAAGAATAATTACATTGATTAAACTATATGAAAATTTTAAATAAATTCCAAATTGTAAATGAAAATTTCAAATAAGTTAGGTTATTACTAAATATGAAAGAACACATTTTAAACATTATAGGAAATAATTTTATGTAAAAATATATTATATAAAAATAATAATACATAAGTTCACAACTCTGAAATGTACTATAAAGAGTCTTACGAGGCCACATTTTAGATCTAGTCTAATCAATATTTGGGTAAGTCTATAAATTCTCTCTTAATCTCTAAATTATGAAGTGGGAAATTGGTTCCTTAAATCTTGAGGATTCACTATAATTTAGTGTTTATAAGAGCTTGCATCCATTGAAATTTAAAAGGGGAAGATAAATAAAATTGGGTTCTATTAGCTTGTTCTTAGTCTACAGAAATTAAGGGAGGTTTTTAGTATGGGGTGTAGATAAACGAATGGCCAATAAAGAAAACATTGGGGGAGTATAGTCCTAAACAATTCCACAATTATGGATCCCATGAAATTCAAACTAAACGAGATATTATTTGAGATATGTATGGTTTGGTTCAGATCTAATTATAGTTAGTATTGAAGGATGCTTAAGCTCGAATGGGATTAAGGAGGGTTGTAATTTCAGAAGGGGAAGGAATTCACATATATACAGGGAAAATTTTAAGAACCACCCTAAATTTATATGTATAATAATTAGGCTAATCCCCATGATACATAGGAAAAATGGGAGGCAATTTTATCAATAATATAATATGTATATATAATATTTTTGGTGAATCTCTCACCAGATTATATTATCTGTGATGGAGAATCTTTCACTGAATTATAAAAATATTGTAAGATATTGACAAATCTTTTACTGAATAATAAAACGTTGTGAAGTCTTGGTGAATGTTTTGTGAAAGTATGAAACCATATATGATAATAAGAAAACATATTCATTAAACTGTAATATACTAACATACATGTTTGAGAAAAGAAACATAATTTTCTCTTCCTACAAACAATGTTCCAAGTTTTAGTGGCCATGTTTGTAAGGTTCTTACAATACACTCTTTCTTATCCTTCTATCAGTTTTGATAATATTCCACAACAAAGTTCTTGTAGGTGTTGATATTGACAACGAGTTCTGTCAAGGTAGGAGAGATTAATCTTTTCTCTACAACTTTTGTCAAGCTATCACTTTTTTCAAGTTATCAAATTTCTTTCTTATTCCATAGACTCCAACTGTGAGATAAAAAAAAAAACACGTCAAGTTTGTTTACCCCAACACCCCAACAAGTAGCAAGCCCCAACTATATTATATATGAAAGTATTAGGTATCCCAAGGGCTTGAAGGGGATCTAATTGAAAGAAGTGACCATTGTGAGAATCCTTCCAATCAATATATGAATATATAAATGTAGATTTATTATTATTTTAATTGGAAATCTTCAATAAAATAATAAATTTAATTACCTCTCTCCCAATCTAAATTGTTTATTAGCATAATTCACTGCCCTCATAGGTCTCACATTTTTTAACAGTGTTGTAACATGTAGATTAATTTCCTTTTTAGTGAATAATATCCACATTTTAGGAAAATATCGTGTAGTGGCTCCAACCCCTACATATTATTAGGACAAACTAAGAATAACACAAAAGATGAAAGGTTGTACAAACCAACTTATTTTTCAAACAACTAATCCAACATCAGTACCTAAATTTTTTCATGAAGATATCATTTTGAGAATGTTTGAAAAATGGCGAGAAATATGCGAAGGTGATGCAGAAAGAGTGATAAGGTTTCATTATTTTTAGTTTTTTTTGTTAAATTAGAAAAAGTTAAAAACCAACATTAATGGAGATATTCGTATTTTTTACTAAATTTTGTGAAGTGACTAAATGTAGCTTTAACCATTCACTTAAGATATTTTTACAATATAATTTCCTAAGTCTATTGAATATTTTCATTATCATAAAAACCAACCTATATCCATCTTAACTCCACATTTACCACTCCTACGGGCATAAAATTTATTTATCCCTCTGAGCACTTGGTAGACCCAGAATTAAGATGGATCTAAATGATAGAATTTCCCCTTTAAATAGTCTATGCTCACATGAATACCATGGGTCAATACCATGGGTTATTATAAACCTGGAGACTAAGAATTACTATTAGTAATTTATAAAAATTAATAAAATTAATAGTTGATTTTTATTTTATTTTTATTTTAACCAAGCTAAAATGTTTAACATACATTAAATTACAACATCCATTTTAACTCTTGATCCCCAAGAGGGATCAAATATTTTTTCACTCTATGCTAGATTGCATATCACGATATTTGATACCTCTCGGGGGTTAGTAGATCCAGAGTAAACATGGATCTATGTTGGTTTAATTCCACCATTTAAATAGGCTACATTCTACGTGAATACCATGGGTCAATACCATGTGCCATTTTGGTGAATACCATGGGTCAATACCATGTGCCATTTTTATTTTTATTAATACTAATATTAGGGTTAATAATGTTTTTTTGCATGGTATTAATAACAATCTAGTCCATGGTATTTGTCCCATAGTATTTTTCCCATAGTTTTCACTTAAATATAACGCATTTTTTGAGTGTTCGTAAATATAAGGTGACTTATGGAGTAATATAAAAAAAATGTTTTATTTGTTTACCATACTTCTCATTTATTTATATTTTTATTAATTTATCATACCTCTTTTATAAATATGGTATTTGGCCCATAGGATTCACTTAAAGAAAGGTTGTAACTCCTAATTTCAAGGGCTAAATTTACCTTTTTTACCCTCTCCCTTAAAATAAAGTAGGCTATTTGAGGCGATTTGTAAAAATGTACTATGATACAAAATATTCGCCCACTAAAAATTTAAAACCCCTTAATTTCGCCAAAGGGTGAACATTCACCCCTAAAAGTTTCCATGCATATATATCTACCCTAAAATCAAGCAAATAGAAAAATACAAAGAAAGTGTATCTCAAAAGGTACCCTTAGAGAAGGTGAAGCCCCCAAGAGGGTCTCTCCATGATATTATGTGTATTTTAAACGCTGCAATATTGTTAAATTCCTCAAAATAAAGTTATCCTAGATAGATTAGAAAGTTTACAAAATTTGAGGTTGTTTTAATTCAAGAATCCATGGAGGGACGTATTAAGATAAAGGGAATTTAATTTAAATTCAAGAGAGATTGAGATATTTTATTACTGGATTATATGGGAAAATTAAGGGATTTGATCATTGGCTTGAGAAAGAGATCCATAAGGCCAACCATCTTTGTGATTTTTGACTAAGGGGATGGAGAAAATTCTTCCCTTTGGAGTTAGGGAAAGATATTTTTGTTACTAGAACATACCCTTAGAAATTCATTTTTGAATAAACTTGAAGATGATGGTTTGTTGGATGTGGCACCTATAAAAATGGTTGTTACTTGGAGTAACATGAGAATCCGAGAATAAAGAGTGGAAAAAGATTAGATATTTTTTTTGTTTCATAACAAATTATGATAACCATGATAAAATCAGATCATGTGTGGAGGTCAATGGAGAGTTGGAACATCTTCTTGTTTTACTCCAGATTGCAAAGGAGAATTACAAATATCCGATCCTTTTTAAATTCAATTGTATTTCAATAGGGGGTGAATATTTCATTAAATCGGTCAAATTTAAATGGAAATCTTATGATGTCTCCTTAAGGAAGTCATTTATTATCTAGCTTTCCATTAAACGTGGGACAATAAAGAAAGTAATATTGTCATGGGCACATTATAAACATATAAATGATGGGAAATGCCTAGACACAGTTAAACCAAATACAATATATGCGCAAGGATTTCATGATGAGGCCTCAAAAATAAGGATGAGGGCATTGGAACAAAACAAGAGGAATCCAATAATAGAAAAGGAGGACTCATGGACACTAAAAAGAAACCCTATGTCCCTAACCAAGGAAGAAAAAAACACAAAGTACTTCTACAATGGTGTCAATCATAGAAAAAATATAAACACTATATGATAAATTTAGCGAGAAGGTGGATTTAATGCCAAAACATTCAAGGATATTGCTAAATTAATGTTGGATCACTTTGAGGGGATTTATAATGAAAAAGAAAAAGTAAATATAACAAAAAGTATCAAGATGACCACTTATTTTCCAATCTTAATTGATGAGGAAAAAATCAAGGGTTGATGGATAAAATCTCTAATAAGGAATTAAATGTGGTCCTTGGTAATTGAAAAAGAGAAAAATCGTAGGACCAGATGACTGCATTGTGAAACTATTCTTGGTCTGTTATGAACGTATAAAATAATATATGTTAAGAGTAATTAAGGAATCAAGATATGCAAGGAGCATTCTAGGTGCATTTAACACCATCTTTCTTACTGTAATACCTAGGAAAGATAATTTGGTTTCATTTGATGAGTTCAATCCCATTGCTTTATGCAACTATATTTACAAGATAATAGCCAAAGTTATAGTTTTAAGGGTAACAATTGTTTTTTACGAGAGCATTTCTAATGAAAAATTTTGTTTTCATAGAAGGAAAATCCATGATGCCATTGGAGTGGCATAATAACGATTGTATTCCATCAAAACTAAGAAACAACCTACACCACTTATGAATTTGGACTTGACCCAGGCATATGATAGAGAAAATTGGTTGTATATGAGATTAATGATTATAAACTAGTTTTTGTGTTCTTATGGTGAATTGGATTATTAGGTGCCTACCCTTAGTCTCCTTTGTGGTATTGATTAATGGCTTAATATATAGTTCTTCCAAACCCTAAAAACGATAAAGGCAGGGTGTTCTTATGGTGAATTGGATTATTAGGTGCCTACCCTTAGTCTCCTTTGTGGTATTGATTAATGGCTTAATATATAGTTCTTCCAAACCCTAAAAACGATAAAGGCAGGGATGCCCATTGTCCTCTTTGATTTTTCTAATTATAATTGAAGGCAATAGTAGGACATCACTGCAAGCAAGGAAGATGGAAACACTAAAAGGTAATAAGTTCATGGGATCTCTTTTTTTGACTCATTTTATTTTTGTAAGTGATATATAATTGTTTTACGATTGTTCTTGTGATGAATCCCAAAGACCAAGCGAATATACTTTGTGCAAAGACGATGTGGAAATCGTAAAACCCTTACTAATATCATGTTCATGACACATGTAATAATTTCTAAGCATGAATAGATGTTATAATATAAATTAGGAATAAATAATAAGGGGAGACTATTGTATATTGTTTAGAAATATGCAAGATCTATGAATAACTGGATGTTCTTATAGGAATTAGGAGTTTCTAATGGGGTGGGGACTAATATTAATGTTTTAAAGGATAATAAAGTTAAATTCATATAAGGGAACTCCCTTTAATTGTGTCCTAAAGCATTTGGCTTTCTAAGAAGATATTTTTGAGAAAGAGTAACTATCCCTTCTTTTCAATGTGCTTCATATATAAATAAGATTTATATTTACAAATTTAAAACCACTCTAAAGATTAAGACCCCAAAAAAATTAATCCACGACGTATTAATAAGTCAAAAGTGTGGAGATATTTTTAATGGCATTAATCTAATAACTCTTCCTAGTTATTGAGAAATTTGCATCATTTTCATAAATGAAATGCATTATGTAAATTTTAAGGCTTAATTAGAAGGGGTTTCGAACAATTATAAAAAAAATTAGCTTAATTTTTTTAAAAGTGTGTCTAAGATCCCCGGATGCGGGTGGTTAAAGACGCATTAATACGGATTAGACAGTGGGACGGCAGGTGGCTTAGCCACATGGCCACCCACATTCCCACTTGAGATGATTTATGGCGAGCTACCGTCAACCTACAGGCACCATTACTCTGGTGCATAAGTCAAGGACTTCTCTGCAAGTTTAAGTCCATGGCTTCGGCAAGCCTGCATATCTCTACCCCGCCCCCTCTGAATTGCTCCTGTGGAGCCGAGCTCACGCATGACAACAGGGAGGTGTTGTCGACTCTTGAGCTATATATATTTGGGGGATGGAATCTATTTTTCCCAGAATGTGTTGGGTTGTTGTTATAGATCTGACCTGAAAATATATGAGAAATACAAATAAACCCAAGAATAACAAGATCTGAATATAGAAATGCTTCTCTTTATTAATCAAAACCCTTAAGGTAGGGCAACACCATACATTCACTCCTTAAGGAAGGAGAAAACTCCACAAGGCATATGCTTGTTCATACAATATTCTTTGACACCCCTCAATGTGGAGTCTCTAGCCTCTATATAGGCCTCATACATACAATATCATGGGTCATTACCATGGTTCCCTCAATACCATCTATCTAATACCATGGGCCCATAACATTATTACTAACTATTTGTGGTCCCTTACATGATACAAGTTAACCACCTTATTTATTACTATGGTCCATCCCATTATTACATTATTCCCTTGGGTACCTCCCTTTGTACCCCATATTATCCCCCCTAGGTATATAACATTCCACTCCCTTAGCATTTTTCGTCCCCAAAACATGGGAAGAAAGAAAATAATAAGATCTACTCAAAAGAGTAGTCCACTGGGACCATGCACGTGCATCTGGCTATCCAAGAGAAAGGTGAACCCTCGATCTAGCTGGTGCCTCGCTCGCTTGAGATGGAAGTTTACCGTGGCAACTCTTCTGTGTTGATATGTAGTAGGTGGATCTTCGCTCCTCTCTATCTGTCCTATAGGGGTTGTTGTCCTTGTGGCTAATTGGTTGCCATCTTGTTGGTTGTTGTCTTGCGGGGTGATGTGGGTGATGATATGTTGAAATTTTAACCCACAGTGTCTTTTTCTTTAATTCACCCCTTACTGGAGCCTGACTGTTATCTGGTGCATGTTGTGGTGCCTGCTGTGGTGTCTTATCTTCCAATATTACTTCAACCACTGAGCCCTCATCTGATGTATCAGCACCTGTATCCTTTTCTGCTTCATCCTCTTCTTGTGTTTCATTGTCGATCATCACTAGCTCATCATCTGATATGTCAGTCCCTGGAACATCTTCTGTTTTAGCCTCCTTGGACTCTACCTATTTATTAATGGAAATATCCTGTAATGTAATTTTCTTTTTTTTATACTAGAGCTTCAGGAATTTCTTCTGCACATTAATATTTATAGTTCCCACTGATTCCATCCAAGGGTATCCCAAAACAACATCCATGTTATCCATACCTGAAGTATAAAAATCACCATGCAACACATAATTATCCATAGAAAGCTTCAAATCCTTATAAACTTAAACATCCTCATCATCAACCTGTGTGTTTTCGATGTGTTTGGCTGGAACTTGCAATTTTTTTGCCAAATTATCATTGATAAAATTATGCTTGCAACTAGATTTATAGACACAACAATCTTCTCCTTCTGAATCAATCAATGAACCTGCAATAAGGAGACACCCGTAGAAAATAACCCCTTACGTGTCTCATTCTCCTATTTTCTAGCCCGAGACCATTTGTCTAAAAGGACTCTTTCAAATTCTGCATCTGAAAGTTTTCTCAACTGCTTGTTGTCAATTGAGAACCACCATTTGGTAGCCTCATCGTGGAAACCAAACCAAAATAAATTCTTCCAATCTTTCTCATATATGATCTTTCTTTGTTTTATGACTTTCAATAGTAGGACCATTATCTTTCCCTGTAAAATATAACATCTCCATGAAGAGGGTTTGAGAAAAATTCACTTACTTGGCGAAAATTTGAAATGGCCACAATTCCGTCAGTATTGCTCAGAATCTCTATTATGACCTATTTTCGGAAATGTAACAACCATTCTTCATCTTCCCATGTGGTAGAAATCCCGATCTAGGCACTAGAATTTTAGATCTGCACTGCAACTCTCCCGTCGTCACCAAAAATTCTGAAAAAAAGAGTTGAACTTTAGATGCAATGGTTGTACCGTGCAGGGAAACAATTGTAGAATTGAGGCTTCTGTGATCCATTAATTTTATAAGAAGAGCTTCGGCATAAAATCACGTGATTTTATGCCGAAGCTCTTCTTATAAAAAGAGTTGATTTTAAATCAGCGATATGTCCCTCCTCCGGACTCTAATTCGACTGATTTTTATTTTTTTAAATTGGGTATTTTTTCACAAAGAATCCAAATATGCAATTAGATTTTGCAGATCTTGCACCAGGACATCCGGATCTGTGCCACAAACTCACTGCCCCAAAAAATTGTCTGCAACATCACTGATTTTTAAATCAGTGATATCTCCTTCATCCGAACTCCGATTCGGCCGATTTTTTTTTTGTTGAAACCGGGTATTTGTTTACAAAGAATCCATATCTGAAATTAGATTTTGTAGATATTTCACTAGAACATCCAAATTTGTGCCGCAAACTTGCTGCCCCGAAAAAATGTCTGCAACACCACTGACTTTTAGATCAGCGATATCTCCTTCATCCGTACTCTGATTCGGCCGATTTTTTTTTGAAATCGGGTATTTTTTCGCAAATAATATAGATATGCAATTATATTTTATAGATTTTGTCCCAAAATTTACAGATATGATTTGCAAACTCGCCACCCCAGAAATCCTGCAAAAAATTATTAAAAAAAAAAAATCTCCACTTTTGCCTAAGAAAGTGCTCTGATACCACTTGTTATAGATATGATCTAAAAATATATGAGAAATAGAAATAAACCCAAGAATAACAAGATCTAAATATAGAAATTCTTCTATTTATTAATCAAAACCCTTAAGGTAGGGCAACGCCATACATTCACTCCTTAAGGAAGAAAAACACTCCACAAGCCATATGCCTGTTCATACAATATTCCTTAACACCCATCAATGTGGAGTCTCTAGCCTCTATATAGGCCTCATACATACAATACCATGGGTCATTATCATGGTTCCCTCAATACCATCTATCTAATACCATGGGCCCATAACACTATTACTAACTACTTGTGGTTCCTTACATGATACGGGTTAACCACCTTATTTATTACTATGGCCCATCTCATTATTACATTACTCCCTTGGGTATCTCCCTTTGTACCCCATATTATCCCCCTAGGTATATAACAGTTGTGTTATATTCCTTCCACCACTAACCCACGTAGTTAACCGGGGGTTACAAGGGGGGGTCATAGGGGGTTTGAGGGGTACTCGTAACCCCACTTTATGGGGTCCGAGGCAACACCTCAGAAAATTTTGGTTTTGGACCATATGTTAGGTTGGGCGGACCCACCTATGGTTTTGTGCATGATTTTTGCACATGTTTTTGGACGCGATGGCTTTCGGTCCATGGTTTTAGACGCGATGGTTTTTCAGTCCATGGTATTGGATGCTTTGGCATGTATAAATATGTATTGTAACATTGAAAGGAACATAATGAAAAATCAAGCTGGTAGTCTCGGTTTTGGGATCCAGGGGAAAATCTTTGTGTATATGTGTTTTATGTGTTATGCTCTTGCATTTTTTATTTTATGTGTTTTAGAATTTATATGCAGGTAATTTATGTACGGGGTTAAAACCTACATTTCGTATCAGAATTGTTTTGGCTTCAAGGGGACACCTTTGTTGCTGAGGGGTTTCGCTTGGGCCTGTGGTAGACCCTGTTCAGTGGGAGATTTGTGAGATCGATTTTGGTGGTGAAAGAAGATGGCAAGTAGTGGAAAGATAGAGATCGAGAAATTTAATGGTCAGTTTTTTGAGTTGTAGAAACTCAAGATGGAGGATCTGTTGGTGGATAAAGATCAGCGGATCGCAATAGATCTGGGTACTAAACCAATGGGAGTGTCCGATGAAGAATGGAAGAAGTTTGATCGGAAGGCAAAGAGCACAATACGATTTTGTGTATCAGATTTAGTATTTCTGAATGTATCAGGGGAAGCTACAACTAAGGATTTGTGGGACAAGTTAGGGACTTTGTAACAATCTAAGTCTCTGGTTAATAAACTGTTCCTGTGGAAAAAGATGTATAACCTGAGGATAGAAGATGGAGACTCGGTGACAAAGCATCTGAATGCATTTAATATTGTGGTAAGTCAGTTAGCAATTGTTGATATTAAAATTTCAAATGAAGATAAGTGCATTAGTTTGTTGTGTTCTCTACCAGATTTGTGGGATAGTCTAGTTGTTGCAATAGGTAGTAATGCAACTGCCTTGCAGTTTGATGAAATAGTCTCATCCTTGTTGACGAAGGAGATGAGACAGAAAAATATGGAGAGCCAAAATGGTGATGCCTTGTCTGTACAAGAACAGTCCCTGAACAGAAACAAAAATAAGTCATCGAGTGGGAGATCTAAATCTTGAGGGAGATCTAAATCTATAGGAAAACCTATGAAGATGGCATGCTAGAAATGCGGAAAGGAAGGGCACTAAAGGGACTGTAAATCTAAAGCTCATGATAAAGGAAAGGAGTCTGATGATGCTCCTTCTACAGAGGCGAAAACCACTTCAGATGAAGGGGGGATGTGTACTTAGCTTCTTCAAGGACACGTGTAGATCATGAGGCATGGTTGATTGACTTAGGTGCACCCTTTTACTTCACTCCCCATAGAGAGTGGTTTTGTGAGTATGAGAAATATGATGGTGGTGATGTCTTCTTGGGGGATGAGTGGAAGTCCAGAATCATTGGTCACGGGAAAGTAAAGTTGAAGTTGCAAGGTGGAAGGGTTAGAACGCTTCCAAGTGTTCTACATATTCCTGCATTAGCCAGAAATCTTATTTATGTAAGCAAGTTGGATGATGCAGGTGTAAAAACAATGTTTGAGAAGGATACCTGCAAAATGGTTCGGGGAGCACTGGTATTGATGCAGGGAGTTTTGATTGGAACTTTGTACAAGCTACAAGGTAGCACTATTATTGATGGGTGCAATAGTTCTGTGGTTCCTAAAAGTGGAGTAGAAACTCTAGTGGTCTCTAGAGAGAATACCATGCTGTGGCATCAAAGGCTTGGACATATTTGGGAGAAGGGCCTTCGAATACTTCATGGTAAAGGTATGGTCGAAGGTATGAGTAATTTGATTTTTGTGAAAATTGTGTATATGGGAAGCAGAATCGGGTGAGTTTCCTCTCTGGTGGTAAGAGGCAAAAACAGATATTAGAGCTTGTGCACAATGATGTGTTTGGACCTATGAAGGTTCCATCACTAGGTAAGTCTATGTATTATGTATCATTTATAGATGACTTTTCAAGGAATACATGGATATATTTCCTTAAGAAGAAATCTAAAGTATTTGATAGGTTTAAGGAATTTAAAGCTCTGGTGGAAAACCAGACAGAGAAGAAGATAAAGGTGCTGAGGATAGATAATGGTGGAGAGTTTTGCAGTAAAGAATTTGAAGAATTCTATAAGAAGTGTGGTATAGCACGACAGAAGACTACTCCCTATACACCTCAACAAAATGGAGTTGCAAAAGGAATGAACAAGACGTTGATGGAAAAGGCAAGAAGCATGTTTAAGGGTGCTAGGTTAGGACAAGAATTCTTGGTAGAGGCAGTGGAAACAGCATGTTACCTGGTCAACAGATCACCCTCATCAGTGTTGGAGCATAAGACTCCACAAGAAGTATGGACTGGTAAGAAACCCTCTCTTTCACATCTGAGGGTATTTGTATGTGATGCATATGTACATGTTCCAAAGGAGAAACGAACCAAATTAGATAGTAAATCTAAAAAGTGCATATTTATTGGGTATAAGGATGGTTAAAGGGTTATAAGCTTTGGAACCTAGTAACAAGGAAGGTTGTGTATAGCCAAGATGTGGTGTTTAGAGAGGTGAAAGATGTTATTAAACATAAAGTTCAAGCAAAGAAACCTGAGAAGATAGATTTTTAGCTAAAGGAGAAAGAATCAGACTCTACAACAAAGGAGGAATCAGAAGATGAAGAGCCACAAACTCCGAGTGTGAGAAGATCAATTCGAGAAAGAAGGCAGCCAGAAATGTATAGTCCATCTTCTTTTCGTTTAAATTTTGATTTATCTATTACTGATGATGATCCTAGAACTGCGAAGGAAGCCATAGATTCAAAGGATGGAAAACTCTAGAAAGAGGCCATGGTTAATGAAATGACATCTTTGCACAAAAATGAGGCTTGAGATCTAGTGGAGTTGTCGGCTGGAAGGAAACCCATTGACAGCAAATGTGATCCAGACTTAAATAGGAACGTAAAAAAATACAGAGATAACCATATACACAAAGCTGCAATGAAAATAATACTTCATTTCATTAATGGAAAATACTGAAATATGCTTACAACCAGAAATGGAAATAAACCAGCTAGTGCGATGGTAGCTTATCTCTGAGAAGAGATGTGGTGGCTACATGCCTCTGAATTGTGTTACAATGAGGCTCGAAGGCCTATTTATTGTTGAGAAACAATGGAAAACCCTTCACATCCCAAAACCTAACCCTAGAAGATGAAACGCCAAACTGTGGGCCCTGTTTGGGTAAATTGGTACATCAATTTACCAGGGTTGTAGCTTTGGCATACGATCTTCGTTTGACACGTACGATAGCTCTTTATAAAGATCTATCCGAGAACTACCACTTTGGGAAGAGAAACATCGGTCCATGGACCCATGTTGCCCCCATATTTCCCAAAAAAACTTCATTTAGGGCCTCAAAACGGCTCTGAAAGTTCAGGACCCGAAAAACTACTAAAAATAGTAAATTGTGCTACAATTTAGGAAACTGAAAAGACTAAAAGAGACAATCATGGGGGTCCAAATGGGATAGGTGGGTGGCCACCAACATCCACATGGATCATTCCTCCCCCCTTAGGAAGCAATGGTCCCCATTGCATTGAGTTCCTCCCTAAGATGAGGAAGTTTCTGTTGAGCTAGGTCGTTGGTGAGCTGTTCTGCAATCTCTGATGTGTCCTGAAATGGTGGGAAGCATGGTCGACGACGGTCCACATTGAACACTCGGTACAAGCAAAGGAATGGAGTAATGTTGTGCTTCAAAGCATTGTTTCTTGTAGCCTTGGTACTGGTGTAAGGACCATGTCAGAGTGGTCTGAGTTTCTGATGGGTTCTGGTAAGGCATTCTCTCTGTAGATGTAACCAAACTTTATCGCCCACCTGAAACTTGTGGGGTACCCCTGCGGGTGAGGAGAAGTTGTTCCTGTGTTCTTCCATGACTGTATCCCTTTGCTGCTACAGCTGCATGGAGGAACCCTTCGCGGGGGTCATGGATGTGGTGACGATCTTCCCCTTACTTTGAGAGTGAACTAGACAGATGAATTTCCTGGTCTGGGAGATGAGCTTGCTGCCTTTCTTAGCAATGATCAAAGATGTGGCAGTAGGTGGGGCTACCTCCGGTATCCTATATAATGAGTTATTCAAAGAAATAATGACAACACGAGACCTTGACTCATACACAGCATGTTGCCTCCACAAGTATGGTTGGCCTAATAATACATCACAAACATCCAGAGGTGTAACATCACACAATACCTCGTCTGTGAAGGGCTTGATGCTGTAGGGAAGGTGACACTGCTGGTGAAATTTGAGATCTCGTCCTTCATGAAGCCACCCGATACTGTACGGCTGTGGGTGTGGTGTAGTCAATAGGCCCAACTGTTTCACGACCTCTGCTGAAATAAGGTTCTTTTGGCTGCCACTGTCGACAATGAATTGCAACGACGAACCCTTCACCCACATATGGGAGTGGAAAATACGCTCCCCCTCCTCTGAGTCCTCGGGCTCATTCTTCTGGATCTTGGTAGTGGCAACAGTGGTGCTGGGATCCGCATCAATGAGCTGCTTCCCTTTGCCATTCCCCTTGTCAGGTTCTGGCTCAGGGTCGGAACATGCATCTAATTCGGAAGCCTTCAACTCGACCACCAACAATTGCTTGGTCTGACACTCACTTGTGTTATGAGTGGGACTCTTGTGGAACTCACACCACTTTCTTGTGTCCTTCTTCGGCTTCATGGTGTTGTTTTTTTCTTGCAGCTTTGAGGGGTTGTCTTAGGTCACCCTGCCTTGGCTTTGTACTTTGGCCTTTGGATTTGCAGATCCAAAGTCTCGCTTCTTCTGTTTGAACTTTTGCTCGATTTTGATAGCATATCGGTATGCTGCGTCGAGTGAGGAGATGTTCAAGAACTCCATCTCTTCCTGGATGTATCTGTGTAGGAAGCTGTGGTATTTGAGTACTAGATGCAGCTCAGAATCTTTGATACCTAACTGTGTACGAAGGGTATGAAAAATGTTTGTGAACTCTGGCACATCTTGGTCTCGTCCTTGCCGCAGTGTGGTCCATTTGATGTATTTGTCCTCATAGCTTTTAATAGGGTAGTACTGCTCCTTGATGGCATCCAAAAAGTCATTCCAAGTGGGTATGGCTGAAAATATTGAGCCTGTACTTTCATCCTTCTGCTCGCAGTAGGTTTCCCACCAGTCCTTGACGTGGGGGGTTGCTTTGAGAAGAGAAAAAACAATCTTTTCTCGACTTGAAAATTCATGAACAGAAAAATATCCTTCTAGCAGATTTAACCATTTATCTACGGCATCTGCGTCTATTTGACCCTCGAATATGGGGATTTCAAAATTAACTTGTACCTTAAAAGTCATGGCATTTCCAAAGTAGCTATTGGAAGCCGATGCGTCACCTTTGGGTAGCCGCTAAAGGATCTGCAAAAAGCTTTCCATCATCGCGTTCCTTTGTCGCTCGAGGGCTTATTTGAGCAAGATTTTGATAGGATCTCCTGCCCCCTCGTATTTCTTCTCATCCGCCATGGGAGGCCATCGGGATTTTCGAGGCTGGCCTTGCAAAGCTTCAACCAGTTCAACCCCTAACTCCTTATATCCCGACCTCGTTGGGGACATGCAAAGAAAAACATAGAAAAAGTAGACCGCTCTGATACCACTGATCCAGACTTAAATAGGAACACAAAAAAATACAGAGATAACCATATACACAAAGCTACAATGGAAATAATACTTCATTTCATTAATGGAAAATACTGAAACATGCTTACAACCAGAAATGGAAATAAACTAGCTAGGGCGATGGTAGCTTATCTCTGAGAAGAGATGTGGTGGCTACATGCC
Source organism: Pinus taeda (assembly GCA_000404065.3). Lineage (NCBI taxonomy): Eukaryota > Viridiplantae > Streptophyta > Pinopsida > Pinales > Pinaceae > Pinus > Pinus taeda. The sequence goes on along the minus strand of APFE030169708.1, from coordinate 5,708 downwards.
TCTGAACTGTGTTACAATGAGGCTCAAAGGCCTATTTATTGTTGAGAAACAATGGAAACCCTTCACATCCCAAAACCTAACCCTAGAAGATGAAACGCTAAACTGTGGGCCCTGTTTGGGTAAATTGGTACATCAATTACCGGGGTTGTAACTTTGGCATACGATCTCCGTTTGATGCGTACAATAGCTCGTTAGAAAGATCTATCCGAGAACTACCACTTTGAGAAGGGAAACATCTGTCCATGGACCCATGTTGCCCCCATATTTCCAAAAAAACGTCATTTATGGCCCCAAAACGGCTCCAGAAGTTCAGGACCCGAAAAGCTGCTAAAAATAGTAAACTGTGCTACAATTTAGGAAACTTAAAAGACTAAAAGAGACAATTGTGGGGGTCCAAATGGGATAGGTGGGTGATCACCAACATCCACCTGGATCAAAATGGGTGTTCAAGAAGAAGACAAATGTAGAAGAAAAGGTGGAAAAATACAAATCTCGGTTGGTAGAAAAAGGTTATTCGCAGGTGTCGAGAATTGACTTTGGTGATATTTTTTTCTCCTGTTGCCAAGGTAACTTCTATTAGAGTACTTTTATCTGTTGTTGTTTCTTTTGATTTTGAGGTAGAATAGATGGATGTGAAGACAACATTTCTTCACGGGGATCTAGAAGAAGAGATCTACATGAAGCAACTTGAAGGCTTTGCAGTAAAGGGTAAGAAATAACTATTATGCAAGTTAAAGAAGTCTCTGTATGGGTTAAAATAGTCACCAAGGATGTGGTATTAGAAATTTGATACATTTATATAGGGACTTGGCTTGACCAGAAGCAAAGCAGATCACTGTGTGTATTTTAAATTAATTGGTGACCATGTTATTTATCTAGTCTTGTATGTGGATGATATGTTGCTGGTTGGAAATGACAAAGAAATTATCCAGGATTTGAAGACCCAGTTGTCCTCCAAATTCAACATGAAAGATCTTGGTGGTGAAAACTATATTTTGGGCATGGAAATTAAAAGAGATCGGGCAAAGAGGAAGCTTTGGTTAAACTAAAGGAAGTATGTCGAGACAATACTGCAGAGGTTTAATATGCAAGATAGTAAACTAGTGAAGGTTCTTATTCCTGTAGGTGTAAAGTTATCTGCTGAATAGTGTCCCAAGACACAAGAAGAGGAAAAGGATATGTCTTGTGTTCCATATGCAAGTGTAGTCGATAGCCTGATGTATGCAATGGCCTGTACTAGACCAAACATTGCACATGCAGTGGGAGTATTGAGCAAGTTTATGTCAAAACCAGGGAAGGAGCATTGGACAACAGTGAAGTGGGTTTTCAGGTATTTGTGTGGCATTAGTGATTATGGTTTGTGCTAACAAGGAAGACCGAGATTGGACAAAGTTTTGGATATCCGTGGTTTTGTCGATGCAGACTGGGTTGGAGATTTAGATCAGAGAAGATCTACAAGTGGGTATGTGTTTAACTTATTTGGAGGTGCAGTCAGTTGGATGAGTAAGAAACAATTTGTAGAGGCACTATCAACTACAAAGGCAGAATACATGGCAGCCACTCATGCAAGCAAGGAAGTAGTTTGGTTGCAGAGATTGTGTTCAAGTATGGAGTTAGTACAAGAAGCTATAAGGATAGACTGTGACAGCCAAAGTGCAATTTTCTTGGCAAAGAACATTTCATATCATTCAAAGACAAAGCACATTGATGTTCAGTGTCACTTTGTGAGGGATATGATAGAAGACAAAAAGGTGTTGTTGATAAAGGTGGACACTTTGAAGAATACTGCAGATGCATTGACAAAATCTGTGAGCTCTGAGAAGTTCTCTTGGTGTAGAGAAACAATGGGCATTCCAGGGCTAGATAGATTACTAAGCCCTCTTGTGGCCTCCCGTGGAAACAAAACAACAAGTGGGATAATGTTGGGTTGTGTTATATTCTTTCCACGATTAGCCCATCTAGTTAATCAGGGGTTAGAGGGCTGGGGGGGTGTTGATGCCTCGAAAATCGCTGCAACAACATTGGGGGATAACCACCCGGTCCGGACCTTAAAAGCAGCTCCTTTTCCGTTTGGTGTGGTGGCTCCAAATGTTCATCTAGGTCCAGTTACCTTCTCCCTATTGCTATTGGTTTATAATGTATCTTTAACTACCAATAGACAGGGACATCAGATCACTTCTTCTTGCTGATCAGGCAAGAGAATGACCCTTAAGCTTATTTGGGTTCAGCCAAACCACAACTAAAATTTTGCCTCTTTGAGGAGATGACTTAAAAGAATGTAGATTTTACTCTAAATGCAAGCTTATTCTATGATGCAAGCAAAAGAAACTAATATAAATCCTATCTTAATTAGGTAGATATAGATCTAACCCAACTAAGAGCAAGATAATTAAAATATTGGGATTTAAATATGTCTTGTTTATAATGAATATCAAGTTAATGAAGTAGTTCAATTAACTGATATTATGGTTACCAAAAACACATTCTATTGAGACCTTAAAACTGAAATAATAAACCAACAACATTCAGAAAGTAGTTCACAAAATGATATTGATTATCAAATCAATAAATCCAATAATTGAATAATGATATGTGGAAATAGTTCACAACACATTATCATTCAATAAATCAGTTCCACAAGACAGATTTCAGAGTAAGTAGCTACTCAAAAATGAGAAATTAATCTATAAAAAACAGAGATACATAATAACAAGATTGAGACAAATTACCCATATTGACAATAGTGCACAAGCATGAATAAAATGAGGCATTTTTGTCACCATAAAATTAAAACTGATATTTGAAACAGTAGTATTAGAAATACCAATTTATTGCATCCATTCTCTGTTCTTGGTCTCCAACAGCCTTTTACATTGCTTGAACTTCTGCCTTCAAAACTAGAGCCACAATAGTGCAAGCTTTGTTCTTCATGCATAATTCAATATACAAAGGGAAAATCCTCAATAATCCCCAGATCTGAGATTTTTCACTCCTCCCTCCTACAACTCTAAATTCCAATTACAATAGTGCTTTTAGAAGTCTAAAATTGCTGAGGAGAGCAACCCCTTTTACATTCTGCAATCTGTTATTTATAATATTTGTGAAGGAATTTGAGGAGAAATCTACCAAATATAATTTTAATTGCTCCTAATTCTGATCTTCAATTGCTGGAGCATTCTCATTGCTTGAAATTCTTTCCTCCATATCTTTTCCACCGTTTTCCTGCAAAAGAAATCAAAATAAATTAAAATGCAAATCAAAATATCATTTCTGGCAATTAAATCAAACCCAATCAAATTCTATTTAAATAAATAATTGAAAATAAAATATAAGCTCTGTATTGATGCTTGGAATGATTTGATTGGCAAAGGATATCATTGGCCAATGGATTTGCAATTAGAAGAGGCTTTGGATAAATGAAATTGAAGAAAATAACTCAGAAAATTGATTTTGTTTTTCAAAATTCGGAGCCTGATCTTCTGCCTGATTTTTGACCCAATGAATGAGTAAATCTGTTGGTGAAACCTCCTCCAATATGTTCTCCTTGATTTTATCTTTCCAATGAGCCGTCCTGGGCCTCATTTGGCCAAGTATAACTTAATCTATGAGCTTCCAAAGTTGAGGAGTCAAATCTGACATGAATCTGGAAATTCTGTTGCTGGGCTAAAAATCAGAATTTGTTTTAAAAATCTAATGCTAAACTAGTTTCTAATTTAATTGTTAATCATTAATCTAACTAACTAATATTTAATTAACTATTTATAAACGAATTTAATCTAATTAAAAAAACTAATTAATATTAATCTAAATGATATTTAAATTTAAATTAATCGAATTAATTAACTGTTATAAATTAATTAATATGATTAATTTAAAATTTATTAATTAAATAATATATATTAATTAATTTGAAAATATTAAATATTACTTTAATATATTACACTAATATATCAACCTAACTCATACTTCACTCATACGTGAGTGATTTGAAAAACAAATATCAAAACGTATTATAAAAAAAACAAATATCAAATCTTTTCATGAGACTTAGGTTAATGCCTCATGCTCCATCGCATCGGCGAATCGGGAAGGAGGGGATATCGGGGTCCATAGGTTGAGAATAACACTTTCGACCCGATATCGCATCGGGGTATGGTGTTGTATCAGGGGTTGTTAAAACATGTTGCGAATAAAACCTCCGATGCGATAATGTATTATTTATTTATTTTTTATATTAAATTTTAATTTAATTATATTAATTAAATTTAATTTAATTAATATTTAAATATTATTTTTTGGCGATATTGAAGGAGAGATCGTTGCTGGAGCGCGCGGAGCCGAACCCTAGCCGACCCTGCTGCTGCCCGTCGCCGTCACCTCGGCCTGGGCTGCGAGGCCTTCCTTGGGCCTTGGCAGCCATGGCATCGCTTGCGCCCCCCCCTGGAGATGCGGAGAAAGCTTTCTCTGCCCTGGTAAGATCCCTCCCTCCTGCTAGACCTAAACCATCAATCTCGAAATTTGTCAAGAAGTTGGATATAATTCAAGAAGTGCAGCTGCCTCCATCTCTTCCTCGAATGGCAGCCTTATCTCTTGCGGAAAAAGGGCTCATAGGACAGTTCACAGGATTGTGGCCTTCGCCAAGAACAGTGCAGCGATGGGTGGAACGAAATTGGTCCGATAAAACTCAGGGGAAGATCTCGATTCGTTTTTGCGGCAAAGGTTATTACACATTCCACTTTGAAACCAAAGAAGACAAAGATCTGATATTTAGGAATGGGCCCTATTTCATGGATTCACGAGGGCTGTATCTCAATAAATGGACCCCAGATTTCGATCCAGAGCTCGATATCCCCAGTGCAGTTCCTGTTTGGGTCCGCCTTCCTCATCTGCCCTTACACTGTTGGGGAGACGAATCTGTCAAAGCTATTGGGAATGCTGTCGGGAAATACATCGATAGAAGTGAACCAAAAGACAACATGCAAGCTTGTGCGAGGATCTGTGTCGAAGTAGATCTTGGGAAAGGCCTGCCGGAGGCCATCAAGTTAAAGGTGGATGAGTGGAGCTACATTCAGCAACTTGACTACGAGCAAATCCCCTTTAAATGCAAGGTTTGCCATGAATATGGCCATTTTGCCAACAGATGCACCAAGACTACCAACCTGGAATCAGAAGACCGTGGAGACCAATGGGAAACCGTCAAAAAAAAGAAAGCAGCCCCCTCTTCCAAACCTGCTCTCTCTGCTGATATTCCTGGAACCTCTTCCCTCCCTCCCAACCCCCCCATTTCCTCTCCCCCTCCAAACCCTCCCCTTGCCCCTCCCTTCCCCTCATCATCCAACCCCTTCCTCATTTTATCCTCTGATGAAACTCTCCCTGAAAATCTGTCCGAAACTACCAATATCCCATCCCTCTCTCAACCCGCCTCGGATCCTCCCCCTCCCAGAATAACAAGAAATTCTTCCAAGGATATTGGCGCCTCTAGCGATCTACACAAGAAATTAGGACCAGGACGGAAAACATCAAAGCAAATCCGTGAAGAAAACATTCAAAATGATATAGCTCTTGGACTTCAGACGCCAATGGACACCTTCCTTGCGGGGTCGAAAGAGGCAGAACCATCAGGAAAAGAACATGAGAGGCGAGCACCTCTGCGAACAAATGTCCCATGATGAAGCTTTTATCATGGAACAGTAGGGGGTTGGGCCACC